>JACCPG010000141.1:35932-125648 GCA_016069955.1 Drepana arcuata
CCGTATATAGCCGTGGTGGCCGAGTGGTTCGAGCAGTTACCTGCGACGCAAAGGTCGCGAGTTCGAATCCCGCTTGTACCAATGAGTTTTTCTGAACTTAAGTACAGTGATTAGTCACACCACGAGCTTTACGGTGAAGGAAAACATCGAGAGGAAACCTGCATACGTCTGAGAAGAAATTCAAAGGCGTATGTATAGTCGTGCTCGAGTAACGGCGATGGACACGTCATCTGTCACGTTGGAACCTAATGTACCTCTGGCGGAAAGTGGGTGTGTGGGTATTACCTATACACCTCTGCCTACCCCTTCGGGGACCCTTGTGGGAAGGCGTGAGGATATATTATGAGTAAGACGACTGTCATTGCGTTTGGAGGCAAATGAAAGGAGTTCCTTTTCACATGAGTGCCCGAAGAGGTACGCAGACGTGTATAGGTAGAACCCACACACCCACTTTCCGACGGAGATGTATTTTACGTAGCGACATAATATGGTAAGTCCATCTCCGTTGCCTTTCATTATTTTACGTTAAAAGGGATTGACGACGACGATGACGAAAAAAGGGATAGGCAAAGAGAGTAGAGCGCCAGTTCTCTCTATTCTTAACTCGTGATATCTGGTAAAGCGAGTAAGGGATGTAATTCCGGTGAAATATCTGATGATATTCGGTAGCCATACCCTATAATTTTCTTCACATTCAAACTTAACGTCCTGTGTTCTCCCTGTAGACATTCGTTGAGATATCAATGATGATGATGATGATGGTGATGATTATGATGAGATGTCTATTTTCCATCTTAACTATAGACATAACATATAACTATATACACGTCCCTCTGTAATGTACCTTGATAAAGAATAAACATCGAGTAATTGCAATTTTAAGTCTGCTCTCATGTACTAACGGTAAGCAATTAATTAATCAAGCCACGATGATGCGGCACCAAATTAATCTAGTGATGTAACTGGATACCGATTAATTATTAGAATCGTAGTTAATCGATTCTATTAGTAATTGAGTGGGATCCTTGTTACAATAGCGAGGCAACTCGGATTCACAGTAAATTGCGACGCTCGGATATACGCGTACTGGACTGCTACCAGCTATTGTTCTAGTTCTGGTGATGCGATTATGGGATACGCTTGAAAATTGGCTATTTTGTGACAGTTCAATCGCAATACAAGGCTTTTTTGGTACATTTTCGGTCGACAACGCGCGATTGCTGCTGTAAGCTGATTGTAGGCTTCGAAGCGGCGATAACCGGATACCAAACGGCCGCATGCTGATTTACGTAAAACCAACTGACTTTATATATCCTCAGGCATTCCCACAAAGGTCCCCGAAGGCCTAGGCAGAGGTGTATAGGTATTATAGGTAGTGGGCGTGTGGACACCTACTTTCCGCCATTGATATATTTTAGATGCGAACGTGACAGATGGAGAGTGCATCGCTGTTACTCGAGTCCGACTTATGCAGGTTTTCTCTCGATATTTCTTTCTCCGTAAAGCTCGTGGTGTGAATAATCACTGTACTTAATCCAGACAAAGCCTGAATAAAAACTATCATAGACTTACAAATGGCGTATATATTTCGGTTGAATAGTCGTACGGAGCTTTCCAAAGTACTCTTTACATCTTTGCCTACCTGTTTGGATACTCTTGGTAAGACTGGAAAATAAAAATACGCTTTAGATATAAACTAATAGCTAAAGCCGAGTATATTTTAACCGAAGTATATATATATTTGTAAAAAGAACAATAGTGTTTTAAATGTTTGTCTTTCTGTAGGTGTCTTTGAAAATAGAACAGTTGTCTTCTAGAAGTGGTCGGGTGTTGTGAATATATTCTCATGACGATGCTATAAAACAAGGCAAAAATAAACAGATGACAGCATTGTTAAAGGTAATATTCCCTCTAAAACATGGTTTAATGGATTTTTTCCTATTTCCTGAGTCTCCCTATATCCTCCCTAATCAGAAAGACTACTTGACGATCGAACAGTTGATACTAAACGAAATAAACCTACTTACTCACCCTGCATTGACCATGTTTTTTAGTTAACCCAAAAGCTATTTGGGCACAAGTGTCTGCCAAAACGACGTGCGGAAGACCCGACTATCGACTTTTTACGTGCCTCGATAAATGTCGAGTTAAGTACGGTACAGACCCTACGCCGATGACTTCCGGGGAAGGGGTCTGCGGAGGGAATGGAAAATGTAACTTGGCTTATTTTTGTTTCTGAAACCCCGACGTGGTAATGTTTTTGCGTACGTGATGTATTGCCATTTTTTGCGTAATTGCGGTAAAGGAGCTAAAATTTCAGGTTTAGTGAAACGAAAATGTGTGTCGGGTATTTTGTTTTTAGGTATTCTCATACTTTCAGGGAAAATGTATTTGCTTGTTGCACTTTTCCGTAAATCCACGGGAACTATGTCAAAGAGAATGTAGCGATATTTTCACACACAAACCTAAAAATTATATGGAGTATTAAAGTAATGCTAGTTTCAATGTACTTAATCTGACATTTCCCAAGAGAGAACAGCGTAATATAGTTTTGCAAGGATGTGAAGAAGGTGGCCGAGTGGTTCGAGCAGTTGCCTGCGACGCAAAGGTCGCAAGTTCGAGTCCCGACTGTACCAATGAGTTTTTCTGAACTTAAGTACAATTATTAGTCACACCACGAGCTTTACGGTGAAGGAAAACATCGAGAGGAAACCTGCATACGTCTGAGAAGAAATTCAAAGGCGTATGTATAGTCGTGCTTGAGTAACGGCGTTGGACTCGCCATCTGTCACGTTGGCACCTAATATACCTCTGGCGGAAAGTGGGTGTATGGGTGTTGCCTATACACCTCTACCTACCCCTTCGGGGACCCTTGTTGGGGGCGCGAAGATATATATGTATAATAACATACAGATAAGTAATTCTAACCATGTATTCCAGCGATCATTAGTATATGGTTCGTTTGGTCGCACTCCGCTTAATTTGCGGCGCGAAGTGCGTTTATGGAAGGTACTCGGAGGGGCCGGAAAGGATCTCGCCCTTTCACAAAATTTTGTGAAAAATATTCATGTTTTATGAGATTTTAAGGATCATCCAACGAGAGGTACTGTGGAAGAGGAAGTACTATCACCCCTATTGTTACTAGCAAAAGATCTAGTTAGCGTTTAGTGTGCGTTTGGTTTCAAATATTTGATTTTGATTTTCATTTAATACTTTGTAGGCCCGTGTTGGTTAGCAGCTACATACAAATTTGAAGTTTACTGGCTCAAACCCAATAGTGCCTTGGATCAATGTGTAGCTGTACCTGAGATATGGTTGGCACCTGAATTTATCAACGACAAAAGAGTTTTAAATTTACACCTCTATATATGCTTTGAGGACTTGTATTGATATATAAATATGCTCACGAAAATATGCTTCCCACGAGGTTCCCTTGGCAGAGGTTTCTAGGTAATACCCACACACCTACTTTTCACCAGACATATATTGTAGATGCCAACGTGACAGATGGTGAGTCTATCGCCGTTACTCAAGCACGGCTATACGTTTGAATTTATTCTCAAACGTATACAGGTTTCACTTCACCGTAAAGCTAGTGGTATGACTAATCACTGTACTTAAGTACAGATAAAACTCATTGGTATAGTCGGGATTCGAACGCAATCTTTGTGATGCAGGCAACTACTTGAACCATTCGGCCACGGCTCTGATATATGAGGATAATAAAAATTATATTATGATATCATTTTGAATGTGGACGATGCTAAAGAGGTCGCTAACTATAAAGAGAACTGGTGCCCTCCCAAGCCGTGAGGGACGGCGTATGTACCTACGTATGATTTTTGAAGTTTCAATTTCACAATCAACCACAATGGTTGCGAGCAATAATACCTCTACTATGCAGATGTACCGAGAAGCTTCGATTAAATAATAATGCCTAGACTTAAGCCGACGAAAGAATAACAACCTCACAAAGGAATAAAACCTTAGAAATAAAGTGATTTATTATTCCAAAAGTAGGAAGTAATCAAAGGAAAATGAAATTGTCATCACAAATAATGTCTGCTAAATTTAATTTATTCATTCACCAGAAACTGGGACCCGTACCGTGATCTACAGCATTCGCCTCGTTTTTAGTTTAATTTACTTGAAATCACAGATGTAGAAACCATAATTATACGCGAAGGTACAATACCATAAACTGGAATAATGTACAGACAATGTAAGTGAACTCACTCGTATGTATCGACTCAATTTAATTACGTATATCAATCAAACAGTGTATTTATCACTACACGATCATATAAATGTTCATATAAATACTGAAACGTTGTGTTTGTTGTATAATTAATTGACCCAGTCTCAACATAAGCACGGATGGCATGGGAATTAGACAACGCTATATTTAATTCTATTATAAGCGTTATATACGACATGATATCATCTTTAGCTAGCTTCTTCTTTTTCTTAAAATATCTTAGGGAGGAAGACCAAGGTTAACTTACCTGTGGTAGGTGAAAGATATATCTCTCATGTTGTATCTCTATACAGAGGTTGTGTTGGACCGTTGTATAGGGAGGCCAAAAAGGTTGCGCTGTACAGAGGCAATTGGAAGGTGTTGCATCAGACACGCTGACAAGAGCCAAGCCCTTAAAGAAAAGGCATGGCCATAGCATAAAGGGAAGAGATAAAGAGAGGAAGAGGAAGACCAAGATTAACATACCTATGGCATTTGAAGGAAAACATATCTCTCATATAGTATAGGGAGATGAACGAGGTTGTGTTGGACAGAGGCAATTGGAAAGTGTTGTATCAGACACGCTGTCAAAAGCCCAGATCTTAAAGCAGAGGCATCTCTCGTATCATAATGGGAGGTCGAAGAGATTGTGCTGGACAGAGGCAACGAGAAATAGTTGCTGTTCATTATTTACACTAGCAGTCCTCCGCTGTTTTACCCGCGTAAACATTAATTTAATTGGTTGATTTCGCCTGCAATTATAACGCTATAAATATATATCTGTATCAAATTTCATTTCATTCCGTTCGGTATTTTTTACGTAAAGGAGGGCAAACTTCCTGACAAAGTTTCACTAGCTTTCACTTCAGCTATATACATATACTATTTCCAGTGTATACGTATATATCCACTCATACTTATATACATATGAACAAAAGACTTCTAAGACTAAGTTGACAGATGTGCCAATGAGGAGCCTGTAAGATTAGACTGATAAATACGATGAAACGAAATAGGCGTGTATCACGCTTACCCCACGCAAGGGACTCGGCGTGGTGATACGCAAATAAACAGGTACATGATATAAAATAAACCCTTACATTCATGGCATGGCTAAGTCCCAACATATCTGCATTAACATCTGTTCTCAGTATAAGTCAAATAAACCGGCCACAAGTACCCTGAAATCTAAATACCAATCCCATAAACTCACGACACGAATAAAACCGGCTGTTATCGCTAAATACATTCATTTAATCACATTAGCTAGCCACAAGTGTCATAAAACACGGACGGGAATTAGGGTTGCCACTGCGCTCCTACTGTTTTGATTCTAATCTTATATGTCGTCATTTGTTTCTGATGGAAATGTTTCGTGCTAAATTGGATTTGTTGGCATTGATATTGAGATTGTGGGCGAGCGAATTGAATTTGATTTGGACCATTTTACAAACGTATCGTCGTATTTAATAATAAGTTACAATAATATGACCTTAAACAAACTCTAGTGGCTGGGTTGTTTTATAGTGCACCTGTTTCACAAAGATTGCAAGGTTAAACCCGACTGTGGGGTACTGTATGTGTTTTTCTGGACTTAAACTACAGTGATTAGTAGTATCATGAGCTTTATGTGAAGTATAATTGAGAAGAAATCTGCATACGGTTGAGAAGAAATTTTACGTCGTATTTTGTATGGATAGTAAGCATGAGAAGCGATGGACTGGTACTCTGTCACGTTGGCCTCACTTAAAATATATTTCTATATTATATAATATTTTTTATACCATAATTATGGCAAACAAGCATGCGGTCCACCTAGTAAGCGATTACCGTCGCCTGTGGACGCTTACAACAAACATTTCTGGATGACAGCCGTTTTTTCTAGTGGTTTAAGTTCCTGACTGCGAATCTTGAGGTCGCGGGTTCGATTACCGCTGAGGGCAGATATTTGTGTGATGAACACGAGTATTTGTACCTTAGTCTTGGATGTCCTATGTATTTATGTATTTATCTATCTATGTAAGTAAATATATCGTTGTCTAGTTACCATAACACAAGCTTTGCTTAATTTGGGACTTAGTCAATTTGTGTGGAATTATCCCAAATGTATCAGATATTTCATGAAGTTGACCTCCAAACGCGATTTCACGTACTTAATATTATGTAAATAATATGATAATGTGTCCATACACTGTAAAGTTTGTATTGTGACGAAATGTCCCACTTAAGAATTTCTCATTAATGAAGACCTGGGCTTGAACCTGTAGACCTCTCTGTGTGAGGAAGTAAGCTTGGTAACAACGACTCTTATATTTTTTATCTTGAAACTTCCCACAAGGGTCCCCAAAGTGGTTGGCAAAAGTGTGTAGATAGTACCCACACACCCACTTTTAACTGGAGATTTTTAGATGCTAACATGACAGATAGCGAGTGCATCGCCGTTTCTCAAGCACAACCATACATATGTCTGAATTCCTTCACAAACGTATGTAGGTTTCCTATCGATGTTTGCTTACACCGCCCGTAGTGTAACTCTTAACATAAAACTAAAATTGTATAGTCAGCCCTGATACCAGACCGATGAACGCAGTGAACCGGGTTACATTCGAAGGGTTGGAGGAACCGTTTACGTCCCTGCCGGGTTAATAATGGCGGTTTAGAATGTCGACGTGTCGGTCACTCGTGGGTATCTTAATTTTTATACGTGCTCAGTTGAGGGTTAACCCTTGGACATTATGTGTACTGTGGTCCGATTTTTGTGCTTAGATTTGCAACTTGTGACGTGTTATTGCTTCCATTACTCAAGAGTGAGGGACTCGGCGAGGCATTTCTCATACGCGAGTAGGCAGATAAACTTGAGTGCCAGCTCTCTGTAGACTTACAATTTCTTTAACTTATCCGAATTTATGAATTATACGTTTTCGCTAGTTTTGAGTATTCTTGACATACTTATCCTTGAATCCGCGATCGCTTTAATTATGAAAACAGTAAAATAATCATATTTTCATTGGGAAATACTTTGTAAATGATGCGAATCTGATATTAAACAAATCTGGTTTCATCTGATTTAAAACTATGAACTGTTTATCCATATCTTAATTTCACCGTAGCCCAATATTTTCTACCTGATGGAAAATGGTTAACGCCACCTATGGTCGTATGAAACACCATATCATACGCTAATTGGCGACCCGGAATAAAAATATTGTGTAACACAAAGTCGTAATAAATGCGGCGACAGACTCGTCACCTTTGTCGTTGTGTTGTTACCTCTATCTATCCTATAGGTGAAACATTATGATATTAACACCGAGCCCTTAACGTGGTTAGTAGACTGAGTAGAACGTAATGATATAAGGCAATTTATTAGATAATCGTATAAAGAATATATTCTAGAGAAACATACATACAGAAGCCGTGGTGGCCGAGTGGTTCGAGCAGTTGCCTGCGACGCAAAGGTCGCAAGTTCGAATCCCGCCTGTACCAATGAGTTTTTCTGAACTTAAGTACAGTGATTAGTCACACCACGAGCTTTACGGTGAAGGAAAACATCGAGAGGAAACCCGCATACGTCTGAGAAGAAATTCAAAAGGCGTATGTATAGTCGTGCTTGAGTAACGGCGATGGACTCGCCATCTGTCACGTTGGCACCTAATATACCTCTGGCGGAAAGTGGGTGTGTGGGTATTATTACCTATACACCTCTGCCTACCCCTTCGGGGACTCTTGTGGGAAGGCGTGAGGATATATTATTATATTATTATAACATACATACATACATATTACCACGCCTCTTTCCCGTAGGGGTAGGCAGAGACCACTTCTTTCCACTTGCTACGATCCTTTCATACTTCTTTCGCTTCTCCACCTTCATTATTCTCTTCATACATGCTCTTCGGTTTAGGGTACTCTTGACCTTTTTTCAAGACGTCCCTAATTTGGTCTAGAAACGTTCTAGAGAAACCAACTAGAAAAATCTTAATATCAACCACAAACAGTGAGCTCCGAAACAGGCTCTCGACGAACCGACTTGTAATTTACCCAAGCTATATAAAAAGCTCTAACAATAGAACAAGATCGGCTTGAATCGAGCCTCTCAGCAAGATATGCTATTGAGCGGGCCCAGGATGTGTCTGACAGGCCATTGTAGTGTCGGACACTACTAGACGTTGAAACTAGCGTTTTTCCATCATTTTCCCAAGTATTTTTCTCTTGTCAGTGTTACACATTTTTTTCTGAATTGTCTTATCTGCGGTGACGTCTATTTGTGAGATGAGTTTTAGTGACAGGGAAAGTGAGGAATATGTTGTAAAATAATATGAGCCGTGATGGTCGAGTTGTTTCAGTACTTGTCTGCTTAAAGATTGCGAGTCAAGGTTGTACCAATGTATGTGTTTTCCTGAAGTTAAGTAATGTGACTTAATCACATTACGAGCAGTGACAGAAAATATACACAGCAAACCTAATTAGTTCCTAATCCGTTAAAGAACTATGTATACAGTATAGTCGTGCTTGAGAAACGGCTACCTGACACATGACTTGGATAGTCAGTAAATCATCTGTCACGTTGGCATCTAAAGATATCGCCAGCAATTCCATAATAAACACATTAGTATTTTCTGGTAAAATCAAGTACGTGACATTGACAATTGACAATTAATAAAAAAACTTTTACTCAAATAGTAGAATTGCTACGAAAAATTGCAATCAATTCAACTCGTAGCCATTTCGATACGCGATAAATTACGGGAGACTATTTGCCAACCCTCTAATGGGTCTATCTCGAACGTTCATCCCGCGGGCATTACGAGGTATTAACCTAGCTTGGCGTCGAATGTTCAGCATTCAGTTGTCAATACATGGAAATGGACTAATTACTATCTATGATAGTGTCATCAAACGCAGAAATTTATAATTCAATCAAAATGTACCTCTGAAAGATTATTCTGGTTTATACAAAATGTTTATAAAAAGGTCTCTTAAGCCCTTAATTTCAAGATCTCTATTTTCAGCGCGAATTAATTATGTGCTTGAGATGACGTTACTTAGACGATTATATGATTAGTTACAAAGAATCCTTCAAAAACAACTTTTCCCGTCCATTTACTGATAATTCAATTAATTGTTAATAAAGAATAATTTGACCAAACCCTTCATCAGAATACAGTGACTTCATTATGACGAATCAAACCCAATTACAAAATATACAAGGAAAAACCAATTTGGTTTGAAACCGCATTGAGCGCCCTACTGTGGGGTGTGCCATGACAAAGATTATTCCAGTGCTGAGCGATGAAATGTGACAAACAATTCTGTTAAAAAAATATGTTAATTCAGCGGCAAAGTACAATTGAAAGCCTTTCAAAATCAGCCGACGAGATTGTTTCAAAAGCGTTTGTCATTTTTATATTTTCCTAATAGAGAATTAATACCTGGGCATTTCAGCTTGTAAACTTTTTACTTTACATAGATGTCTCTGAGTTAAAAGCAGCTTCTCATCATACGCAAGGTTGGCACTGACCCACCTGAGTTAGCAGTTACCGCCATCTATCGACGCTTGCAAAAAACAGCGGTATCAAGCGCACGTTAGCGCACCTACAGAGACGTCGTAAAACTTCCTTTCCACAACATTGTACACACAACTGACCATTGTACCGTCATCGCCGGCGAGGCTCGACGCGAATAAGCTGTAATCCTCCTCTAACCCTCGTAAGTGCAGTACCACAAACTCAGCTCCTAAATATTAAACTGAACTTAACCAGTCCAGTCTAGCTTCCTAGCTCACGATCCAGAAACGCCCTAAGCCGAGGTCCATATCCCACAAGAGGCGGCCTTAGCTGTTTGCTTAGGACCTAAAAGTGTTTAGCTGGAGGCCTTGATCTCTATCCACTATGTAGTAAAAGTTCCCATGCGCATGCTACGAGAGACAAAAAGAAATAAATGAAGGACAACATTGATGCAAGAAGGCTCTATACTAAGATTGATGGTTGGTTTGAATAGTATTAAGTCATGGCTTAAGAATTTGGCTATGGTACCTCCTGCCTGTCGTAAGTAGGTGCACTGTCTGTGACATAGTACGGACCCAAGGTTGACGGCAGCGCGATCTGGCTCGTGCTTCCAAAGGCTCAGCTATGGTACTAGGGCGAAGTAAGGGGGCCCTAGACGTGAAACGTAGACGCTCTACAGAGCCCTCCTATTTGCACAGAAGCCATCTAAGGATTCTAGGGAGTTTTTAGTGAGTAGAAATCACACACCCCACCGGTCTCCCTAGGACGTTTGAGTACCTATAGAAGGTTATCCCTCGAAAAAGATAGTGAGTTCCCTAAATATATATCTGACGGAAATTGAGTGTGTGGGTACTACCTATACACCTTCGCCTACCCCTTCGAGACCTAAAAACTACAAATGTGATCCACGTCACAGGTTTAATTTTTTTTTTTATACAACAAGAGTGGCAAACAAGCATACAGCCCATGTGATGGGAAACGGTTACCGTAGCCTATTTACGCTCACGATACCGAAGTATCACTTGCGTGTTGCCACTCTGTGTTCGGAGAGTTATAGTGTGTTGGCAGCATATTGTTTAATCCCTCTGCTTCCAACCCAATGTAACAATCCTCCCCCCTCTCCAAGGAGCTCATTACTGGAAACCTTATTCACCGCGTAGGAACACAACACAATAAATTGTGTTATTTGGCTACGGACTTCTATAAGGTGGAGGTCCTGCCCCAGTCGGGCAGCTCTATTCTCATTTGATGTTAAGTTGATATTGCTGGTTGAAATTATGTCAATGTGGTTGATGTACATACACAGAACACAGAAAAATAGATATTGCATACCTAAAAGAGCAAAATAAAGGCACGTGTGACTCTTTCAACATTGCCTCATGGTAAACGGTCACCCTAGCTAGCCACAAGACGAGTATCAAGTATATTCGAGATACTTTTGATGTCGTAAAAACATTTCCACATTTCTTAAGAGTAAGGAATACATTTCCTCTGTTGAGAAATTGTACTTTTCACTCGAACGTTCTGACAAATAATTCCTTTGATTCGATGTTCCAATTTCAAGATCAGACATAAAAATACGAAATATCACAGACTATTCAATTTGGATAACAATAGCGTTAGAGTAATTGGAAGCTTTCTAGGAAATATTCCAAATGAACCTGGCATTACTTAGACCTGGTAGTTATTAAGCCTTGTATTGTATCTTTCATATGATCGGCGAGAATGTATTAAGAGAATGAACATGGATGGAGTAAAAGTAAGTCTAGAGAGAAATAACGCTCTACTCCCTCTGATAACCCCGTGAGCAATTCGGCGTGATGATATGTTTCTATTAGGGTGGTGACTTTATTATACAATACTTTTCATGCCGTATACAAAAAAGCCGTGGTGGCCGAGTGGTTCGAGCAGTTGCATGCGACACAAAGAACGCAAGTTCGAATCCCGACTGTACCAATGAGTTTTTCTGAACTTAAGTACAGTGATTAGTCACACCACGAGCTTTACGGTGAAGGAAAACATCGAGAGGAAACCTGCATAAGTCTGAGAAGAAATTCAAAGGCGTATGTATAGTCGTGCTTGAGTAACGGCGAAGGACTAGCCATCTGTCACGTTGGCACCTGATATACCCCTGGCGGAAAGTGGGTGTGTGGGTATTACCTACACACCTCTGCCTACCCCTTCGAGGACCCTTGTGGGAAGGCGTGAGGATATATTATTACTTTTCATGAATTAAGCTATTGTCTTCACAATATATTCACATCAGTTCCATTGAAAATTCGACCATTCATCGATACATGATTAAGGGGAATATCGAGATTAAAACAGATATTAGTCACACCACGAGCTTAACGGCGAAGGAAAACATCGAGAGGTAACCTGCATTTATGTCAGAGAAGCAATTCAAAGGCGTAATGGTAGGGCTTGAGTAACGGGCGATGTACTTGCCATCTGCCACGGTGGGTACTACACTTCTGCCTACCTCTTCGGGGACCCTCGTGGGAAGGTGTGAGGATATATTTTATAAACAAAGAAAAGATAATCTGTAAATTTCTACTTAAATCCAGCCGTACCAGCTGCCGTATTTTTAGATACAAGTAAATATAAATAATAATATATCGTAATTTCAGCTTTCAATTACATAGAAATGTAGTTGATTTATAGTTAAACGTATAATATCGAGTAAGACCACGTTCTTGGTACACTGGGCGGTGAAAATTCCGAATATTTATATTTAGTGTGCGTTGCGTACCTGACAAAATATTACAGGGTTCCGTAAGAATTGTGAGTCGAAATAGTCAATGAGTGTATTTGTAACTACGTTAATAGATAGAGTGAAGTAGATAAGTAGACACGTTTGTAAGACTTGAAAAGACTGGCGCTCTGCTCGCTCTATCAGCCCCGCAAAGGAGCCCCTTGGTAAATAAACCAAGAGCTTAATACGGCAAATAAGTTCGCCTATCAATAAGCGGTTACACCTTCCCACGAGTATCATACACCCACTTCCCGCGGAAGATATATTTTAGGTGCCAACGTGACAGATGGCAAATCCATCGCCGTTCCTCAAGCACGATTATACGTACGCTTTTGAATTTCTTTTCAAACGTATGTACTGATTAGTCACACTACCGTTAAAGTACGTGGTGTAACTAATCACTGTTCATAAAAAGTCATCGGTACAGTCGGGATTTGAACTTGGAATTCCTGGTTTGCAGGCAGCCGCTCGGCCACCACGGCTCATAATTATCAGTACAGCTTTAATTGTACAGAGCAAGTTCGCTTGTTTTTCCACGAACCTATTTACGTGCAAGACGCTCGAGCAAATGGGAAAGTAATTCTCACAAGTTTATTCCTTAAGATTCCTCACAAAGTTTTTCTAGTGAAATATGATTGCAGGGCTTGAGAAACAAACGCTTTTCACGAGTGGAAACTTGAAGTACCTACTCTTGAAATTTAACTTTTCCATTCCTGTCCCCCGCTCAATGTACTTCCTCAGTCCTTACTAATTAAACATTACTCTGAATAACTTAAGGAGTTTTGCTTGCTTATTATCATTCTGTACAATACGTTTAAGAAATTTTGTCGTTTTCTATTGATTTGAATATATCTTTAAACTTTTCTACACGAGTACTCAGACGGTGGGTTTGGTAAAAATATAATATTTTAATTACTACTTTAATTGTAAATATAAAATCCAGAGTAATAAATAAATATGTAACGAAGACTACGAATTTCCCATGTAGGCTACGGTAACCGTTAAACTCGAGAGAAGCTCCATCCTAGCTTCCATAATAATGTAAAGATTTTATAATATGTTCATAATAAGATTTTTTATTCAGTTCATAGAAAGGGCCATAACACATTCCAAGGAACTCTAAAGGGTAGAATGCTCAACTGCCGCAACCTGCCCTTAAATTTTTTCTTCTTGGGATTATTATATTTCGAGCACGTACCCAGTTTCGGTGAGCCAGACGAAAATTCATAACGCACGCATATTGTGGGCTATATTGAAATCTAGTTATTTAGCTTAGCCCGGACTCTGCCGGGCCGGATGAATGAAACAAAGGAATGTTTATCTGAAGTCCATGCGGGATCAGTAATGCATTTTACAAAGAGAGGAAGGGCATAACGGGTTTCCCGTTCGAATTTGGAGCTCCAAATTCGAACTGGAAAGACTTCGGGCAGCTGCCCGACTGGGGTAGGACCTCCACCTTATAGAAGTCCGTAGTCAAATAACTCATTTTTTTGTGTTGTGTTCTTACGCGGTGAATAAGGTTTCCAGTAATGAGCTCCTTGGGGAGGGGGGAGGATTGTTACATTGTGTTGAAGGCAGAGGGATCACACCCAGTATGCTGCCAACACACTATAACTCTCCGAACACAGAGTGGCAACGCGCAAGTGATACTTCGGTATCGTGAGCGTAAATAGGCTACGGTAACCGTTTCCCATTCCCAGATGGGCTGTATGCTTGTTTGCCACTCTTGTTGTATAAAAAAAAATGTATTGTATTGCAAAACAAGTTGAAGTGGTCTTATAGCCTAAATAGCTAAAGTCAAGATTGCAGGTTTTACTTAACAGTATCATATATCGTAAGGAAATTTCACGACTCCAAATATAACTGATTATAAATTGCATATATTGCATAATTGGATCTATGAGTATCAATAATTTCGTTAATTGTCCTACAATGTTCTTAGCTTGAAGTAATTAAAATATTATTGTTTACTTTTTAGTTTAATATTGGTACTTACATACATGTAAGTATATACTTCGAAGCCGTTTCTTTCTTCTTAAAAAATATTTCCTCATTAAGTGCTAAATCAATTTCGATAAAATGTGTCTGAAGTGAGATCTACGAAATAAAAAAGTAATTATCAAAATCGATCCCTAATAGTCAAAATGATCGTGAAACATACATACAAAAACATACAGTCGAATTAGGAAACTCACATCCATGTTTTAGAATTGCTTAAAACCCACACAGCCTTGCCTGCGAGACGGCACCAGACTCGCGATCTATCGCGTTGACACATAAATATATCTCAGATGAACTTTCCGAGTACATAAATATGTGGATGAAGCGAATGACACACATTTAATAGGTTTCTATCGGGCGATACCAAAAACCTGTAAAAAGCATTTCAACGTAAAATTTTTGGTGCAAATCATTTGGGTTAGGTCGATCAATCAAGACGGGTGTAGCGATCGCTCTAATTGATTCAACCTCGGTGAAAAATTAGATTCCGCGAGCTGGTATTGCATTGGCGGCAAATGCCTTTGAAACCCCGGCTTAATGGTGTACCAGCTTAACATTTTTATTTCAGTCAGATTCTATTTCTTATACAAATGTTATTTAATAAAAATATTAAATAATACTAAGGATGTATGGTAAGTTCCTAGCTCAAAGCTGGTTTAGCACGAGTATACATATACCTTTGAATTTAATTTCAGACGTATGCAGGTTTCCTCTCGATGTTTTCCTTCACCGTAAAGCTCGTGGTGTGACTAATCACTGTACTTACATTTAGAAAAACACATTTGTACAATCGAGATTCGAACTTACAAGATTCCTCTCGATGTTTTCTTTCACTGTAAAGCTCGTGGTGTGACTAATCACTGTACTTACATTTAGAAAAACACATTTGTACAATCGAGATTCGAACTTGCAAACTTTGTATTGCAAGCAACTACTCAAACCACTCGGCCACCACGGCTCTTTATATATTATAAAGTTCCACTTTTCTCTTGTTACAGACCGCAGCTACAAATGTGCAGAGTCAGAAATGTGACAATCAAACTTAGGAGTCCGAAGATGAAGCGACGATCCCTTACCACCGTCCGTGAGGAGTCCCACTCGAGGAGTGTGTGTAACAGTGACACAGCTGTCTACGTGATGGTGACAGCAACAGCAGTGCTCAGTTACGTGAACAGCTTGAGTGGTGACTTTGTCCATGACGACGTACCGGCTATAGTGACTAACGGTGATGTACTTGGATCAAATTCTTTGAAGCAATTGTTTTTGGACGACTTCTGGGGAATGCCAATGGCTGACGCGAACAGTCATAAGTCTTACAGGCCGTTGACGACGCTTTCCTTTCGGTAAGTCTTACTTACAGTTTCTTTATGTAGCCTTATTTAAAACCGTGTAGTTTAATAGTGATCAACATATGTACCTACATGTTCGTATACTTCACCCTTCATTACATTTACAGTGAACGAAAACACCGAGAGGAAACTTGCATACGTTTAAGAAGACATTCAAAGACGCATAGCCGTGTTTGAGAAACAGCGATGGACTAGCCCTCGGTTCCATTGCCAGTTGAGGTAGTTTTACTTCTACCACTATTCCATTAAAGACTCTCATGGGTAGGTACGTGCGAAGATATAGCTTTAATAGTACGGCCATCACGGCTCTTAAAATAAATCAATCGAAAATGGAATACTTTGTTTCGACGAAAGAATTGTGATATAAATAAACGTACGCAACCAGTAATTTGTGACTGGCGTGTGCAGTGCACAGTTGAAACAAATTTATAGTTCCATATTTGAACAGGCACCAATGCCAAGAGCTGGTAATTATACAGGGTGTTACAAAACACGCGGCGTGCGTTATGCGACAGCATACAATTGGATCCCAGTAATTGCGCTGTATTCAAAAGGGGTTTATTTTTAATGAGTTCTTTTATAAATGAGTTTGATTGGATACTTCAATGTTTCCGATGCACAGTGAAGTTAACGAATAAAGGATTTTTAAACAATAATATATGCTTTATATGGGTATATAATACCCACACAACCATATGCGAATGCTGAATGGTTCGAATAGTTGCCTACATCACAAATATTGCAGCTCGAATTCCGACTGTACCAATGAGTTTGTCTTAACTTAAGTACAGTGATTAGTCACACCACGTGCTTTATGGTGAAAACATTGAGAGGAAACCTACAAACGTTTGAAATGAAATTCAAAAGGTATGTATAATCTTGCTTGAGTAACGGCGACGGAATCGCCACCTAACGTGACAGGTGGCGATTACGTCGCCGTTACTCAAGCACCTAAATAAATCTCTGGCGGAAGATGGGTGTGTGGGTACTGGGTACTGCCCATATTCTCATGCCTACCCATTCGGTTCTGATGCAATTTCTTTAATTTACTTCTGTCCAGCGGAATCTCTTTGACATTTATATAGTCATTTATTTAAAATAAAAAAAAAAAACTATTTTCTACACCCAATAAACCGAACGCAAGACGAGAAACTCTTACCGATATATTTTCTTCCTTCATCAAAGGAAATTCGCCGATTCCGCCTCGATCGCATGAACTCATCGCTCAGAAACTTTGTAATGCAAGTCAATTTGACATGGCGCGTTGTTCAGCGCGCTGGCTCGAAAGGGCGCTAATAACACGGGTTAATCGTGGGCGGAATTTTCCTCAGCGAATAGGCCTTGCAGGAGTTTTAGACTATTTGTTTTTGTAGTTTAATAGTGTTTATCTTACCGTACTAGAAGTATAATAATAATAATAATATATCCTCACGCCTTCCCACAAGGGTCCCCGAAGGGGTAGGCTGAGGTGTGTAGGTAATAGCCACACACCCACTTTCCGCCAGAGGTATATTAAGTGCCAACGTGACAGATAGCGAGTCCATCGCCGTTACTCCAGCACGACTATACATGCCTTTGAATTTCTTCTCAGACGTATGCAAGTTTCCTCTCGATGTTTTCCTTCACCGTAAAGCTCGTGGTGTGACTAATCACTGTACTTAAGTTCAGAAAAACTCATTGGTACAGTCGGGATTCGAACTTGCGACCTTTGCTTCGCAGGCAACTGCTCGAACCACTCGGCCACCACGGCTCTCAAAAAAAATCGTTTCAGGATTTTTACTTTTCGCCACTATAACATACACTATGTGTTAATCCTCTCTCTCTCAAATCTCTATGTCAAATTTCACACAATTTCGTTCAGTAGTTTCTGCGTGGCAGAGGAACAAAGATCGTCACAAAGTTTCGCAATATAGGATCGGATAGTATTTTGTCACATTCGCAGTGTTGGATAATTTGACTTTCTCAATACAGAATAGGATGAGATAATATTAGTAGGATAATACACATAAAAGGAAAATTATCGTCATTATTATAAATTCAGAGCAGGTCTCTTGTTGGCGTCTTTAATGCAATTCTTTCCATTTGCTTCCGTTCAGCGCAGTCCCTTTAACCTCTATATAAGTCATGAAAAGTATTGTCACGTTTCCATAATTCATCAAAGTCTGAATATACTCGAAAATGTACAAACAAATTTGCAGATAAATTTTAATAAACATAACATATTTATGTATTATTACTTAATCCTACTACTATTATAAAGGCGAAAGTTTGTAAGTATGGATGTATGGATGTTTGTTACTCTTTCACGTAAAAACTACTGAATGAATTTGAATGAAACTTTACCACAATATAGCTTATACATCAGAATAACACATAGGCTACAATTTTTTAGGTTTTTAATGTGAGGTCGTAAAAAAAACACATTTTTTGCGCTTACATTGCAAACGCTGACTGAATCCTACAAGATAGATCAAAACAATTTACTACAGTATTGTACAACTTAAAAAGGTCTACAAAAAAGTCCGTGATGGTATATGTTTATCTCTTAGGAATAACCCATAATAACCATTTTTTATCCTTTAATTTGTACGAGAAATAATGGCTTATTTACGAAGCGATTTTAAGCAATACAGTATTAATCCTTATCCAATTAAGTATCTTAAATACATTGTGCATTTAATAAAGATCAATATGGCTTTTTACAGCATGTAAATTAAATAAATATTTTCGAAGATATCACAGATTTAAAATGCAGAGTCATAGCAATTTCGGCGATAAATACAGTTTCGGTGATAAATACCGGCAGCGACGCCAGGCGAACGGGGCGTGGGGGGAGCGGCGTAGGTGCGGTGGGGAAGAAGTGGCTCATCGCTGAATGCGCGACCCGAACGCGGGCAGACGCGTGAGGGCAGACGTCGTTGACGGTTGTGTCCGTTTTGCGAATTTTTGTTCTACTAAGGTTCTTTGGTAAAAAGTAAGCAAAATTTAGGCAATTTATCAATTTCAAGCGTTGACATACTGACAAGTAATTTAAAATAAAGAAAAGAAACAAATAAATCTACAGCGAAATAAAAATTTAAAAACTACCAGCTTTTTTTTTTCAGAAAATTCCACCTAAAATACTTTTTAGAGTTAATTTTAAAGAATAAGTTTTTTTTTGTAATCTTGATAAAGAATTTATTGTAAAAAACTGCGCTAAGTTTTATTTGATGATTTTACGAATTACTTCATTGATAATTCAATTACTATATAGATAGGTTACTTACAGTTAATTATAACAAATTATATAAATAGGTTAATTTTAACAAATTACTTCATTGATAATTCAATTACTATATAAATTAGAAAAAGATCGTTAAATGTAGTTTATAGGAGCATACTGCAGTAGCTACCTATAGGCCTATGATTAGGGCTCTGCAGTGCTTAGTTACCGTATTTCTTACTTATTACTAGAAGACGGGACGAACCTGAAGTCCACGCGAACGAAGTCGCGGGCAAAAGCTAGTATATATATATATGTATCTCCAAACAAATAATGAAAAGGAAATGTGTATCATGAGTACTTCGGCTGCTACTGGCGCTGACTTGAGGTCAGTGCCCAGAGTACAGACTACTTAGATTAGATATACAAGTGTTCATTCATCTTTATCAGTCTTTCATTGATTATCGGAATATTTCAGAAAATATAACGCTTTCCTTCTAGAAGTTACAAGGCGTTGTGATACACCTCATGCGCTCAAACAGCTCCAAATATTACAAAACTACATATTTTTTTATTTAAGGAAGTAATTCTCATTACTAAACGTTGTTTTTTGTTCTTTCAGAAACTATTAATTAAGTAAATAAATAGGAAAATGTAGGTAGTTTCTATGTGTATGCTATCGTAGCAATACGTAAATAGGTATAATAATATGTGTTTTTTGATGCATGAGCATATATTATTATAAAGATACATAAAAATCTATTCAGTACTTTTTACATGGATAAGGTAAAACAAGAAAGGTAGATACTTACTTATAATAAAACAACTTATCTGTGAAACAAAAAGCGTAACGGAATCCTTACTAATATTATAAATGGGAATGTAAGTTTGTTTGTTACCTTTTCACGTAAAAACTACTTACCCGATCATCATAAAAAGTTGTACACATACTCTTGGAGGTATTAGAAGTAACATAGGATACTTTTTAATGAAAAAAAAAATTTTTTTACCGAAGGTAAAAAAACCGTTTGGCTGAAAATTTAAATGTTGATGGCTTATGCCTAGGATTAGGACATAGGATACATTTGAATATTATAAAGTATGTTGCTCTTTCACAGCATAGCGGCCGAACCGATTTTTCGAACTACACGCGGGCGAAGCTGCGGGCATAAGCTAGTAAAAATATATATACGATAATTGCGATTTGTGCCTACATCAAACATAATGATTTCATTTATATATTTGTACGAAAACATTGACACTTAAAAGTGTCTTACTTTTAACATGACTACTTACAAATTTTTCGTTCCCCAAACTTCCACTTAAATGCTTTTACATCGCTTCTTTTATATACTTAGTATATATAGTTTACCTACAAATGAACAAATGTACGTAGGGAAATATTACTTTACTCTCCAAAGAAGTAAACTCATAGCAGAAACAAATTCAATTCAAACATCGCATATTATCATACGCCACGTACTTAAATTCCAATTTTGAATGTTTGAACTCGTTAGGAGAACTCGCACGTAGCGAGTAGGTCTTAAAACTGGAATTTAGTAGAGCACGGACGCAAAGTACCGAGACGGGCGATTGTAAGGAACTAGCAATACCTATTTCTATGCAAGTAACATTAAACCGCACTTTGCGTTACATACAGGTCTGCTTAGTATATATAGCCTTTTATAGCCTTAGACCACTCTCAGAGAATTATTCAAAGAAATTGACATATTGACCGTGCCATGTCAATATATATTACAAAATGTGTTATATATTAGAAAGAATATTGTAAAATATAAGAAAAATAGCGACTTGCATACATTGAATACACGTAATAAAGATAAACTCCATGTACCTTCAACTAGATTGCATAAAACTAGCAACTCATTTGTTGGGCAAGGTATACGCTTTTTTAATAAGCTACCGCAGAAAATAATTGAAATACCTTTTGTAGAGTTTAAAGCTGTCATTAAAAGTAAATTAATACAAAAAGCTTATTATACAACATCAGATTATTTGAACGATGGCCATACATGGCAATGAATTGATCCTCTTATACAGAGTTTATATGTTATTTAATATTTTTCTAACCCTACGTAAAAGGGAACAAATGTTAAAAGAGAAAACTGGGGAGTTTGTTTCGCCGTTTCTTCTCCTGGCGGGTGTTTTTCTTGGAAACGGTGGTAACTTTAGTTTTTGTTAAGTATATGACGTTCAATAAGTGTTCCCTGTGTCCCTTACGTTGAATAAAATATTTTGATTTTTTAGATTTTTTATAACAATAATATCTTTACGCCTTTCCACAAGGGTTCCCGAAAGGGTAGGCAAAGATTAGATCATATCCTCTCACACACTTTCCGCCAGTGATATATTTTTGATGCCAACTTGACAGATAGCGAGTCCATCGCCGTAAGATAAACACGACTTTACATACGCCTTTGAATTTCTTCTCAAATGCATGCGTTCTACCTCGTGTATAACGGGGAATGTTCTGTAGAATTGTTCCATATGATGCCCACTTTCACCTTCTACCACTGCACCTCTCACCATCGAGGGAGAATTCATCCCCATACCTTGGAACCACAAAGGTCTCGCACTGCGCGGTTCCAAAGAAGTTTCCTTCCGCGAACACTCAGGCTGTGGAATAAGCCAATAAGAAATTAAAAGACGTAAGTCTAATAGTAGTTGAGTAACGGCCATGGACACGATTTACCACGTGGGCACCAATATATTTCTGGGGGAAAGTGGGCACCTCTGCCAACCCGGTGACCCTTGTGGGAAGGCGTGAAGATATTCCTTCAACTATTCAGCCACCGCAGCTGTTAACAAAGCACTGTAAAGAAAAAAAAACTATATATCCATACTCTATGCTAATATTATAAAGAGGAAAGATTTGTATCTAAGTAAGTTTGTAACGAATTGGCTTAGAAAGTACTGGACTGATTTTAAAAGTTCTTTCACCATTTGAATGCTACATTATCACTGATTAATATAGGCTATATAAATTGCAAGGAAAAAAAACTATGTTTCTACCCGTGTGTAGCCGGGACGGGTCGCTAGTGTTCTATATCCGACCAGTATGTCCTATTATTTAACACGCAGATACCGATTACGTCGTACCTGCAGACCAGTGGCTAATAAATTGCGATAACATTGTGACGGGTACTCTTATCGCGCCGCCGAGTTCGCACTTTGCCAAAATGTATATTTACTGCCGTTTTGTCGCAAAAATTCCCTCTATGCGTCCTTTGTAGACCAGTTTTATTGGCAAGTTTGATTCATTCCTCGTCTGCTTTAATATGATGATGGCAACATCACCGATTACAAACTGTCACCCTAATGATCCGGTGGAATAATGTGTATTTTAGATACGCGCCCCACCAATTTCGAAGTTCGCGAGATGCGGGGAGTATGACCCGAGTCTATTAATTGTAGTATGCGTGTGCACTCATAGGTAATCAATGTGTACCGACAATACTCAAATGTTAGTCGAAGGTACGTTAGGAAGAAGGTAGTAGAAAGCACACTAACACTATAAACTATTGTGAAAAATTGTGGGGCGCGTCTTCGTGGATGGCACTATCTATACTACACACCTCTGCCTACCCCTTTAGGGGCCCCTATGAGAAGGCAAGAATAGTGCAATAGGTGCACTCAAGGATGGAAACGGCTATTATCTTATAAGGTAGGCAGTGGATTTTTGTACAGTTTTCAATAATAATGTGATTTAAGTGGAACGTATAACGTATGACGTAATATACAATTATATGGGTATAAAGTCCATTTTGATCTTCATATAATTGGGTAGTCCAATTATATGGACAAAGTCCGTTATTACCATAAAGTCAATCCCTATACAAACTTCACGTATCATTTTGTCTAAGATAATCAATCATATGATTCGGGCTTATCTGGGACCGATCATTAGTAGGGCCTTAATACAACCCTTTTGTTGTACAACAATGCTTTAAATTAACTTAATGTTACTCTGACTATTCATGTGTTAGTAGTTGATACGACGTGTCAGTTCATAATAATTATTGATCCGTACATCCCTACGTATATACATATATCTGCCTACCCCGTGGGGGACTCGGCGTGGTGGTCGCCAGCTCTCTCTAGACCAGTGTTTTCCAACGTGGAGCCCACGCCCCACAGGGGGGCAATGTGATAGTTACCCCTTAACTATCACATTGCCCCCGTCATCATTAAAGTCAAGTCGAGTCCATTTTAAAAATGGACTCAACTTGACTTTAACCCTTTCGCTTTGGCTAATTTTAAAAAGAATATATGTATGGGGACATCGACATTTTAGAAATGTTTAGCTGGGACATGGCCTAAAAAGGCTGGGTAACACTGCTCTAGACTAACAGACCTCTTTTGCTACATCCACATTCACCCATATCAATTTAAGTGACATTACATTTAAACGTACGTTAGCTTTAGCTAAACCTATTTTTTTCTTGTGGCTGAAAAAATCGTCAAAGAACACAGGAAATTGGGTTAACGAAAATGACTCTTATTTGACAGAATTCATTTGCGAACAAGTTAAATTAAAGCTCGTCAGTTTTTCCAATACTTTGAGAGTGGACAGTTATTTCCGAAGTGACGTTTCTTGTAGCCAGAAAGTTCAAAATTGCTTTTATTTTTTTTTGTCTCACTCTGGTTTGGATAGTAGCTACTTACAGGTATATTATACATCGTGGCTGAGTGGCTCGAGTAGCTCCGGCCGCCGTACCGAGCAGACGTGTGCTCCCACCGCTCCCGCGCTCTGCGCCCGCTACGACCGGCAGAAGCCACACCCGCCGCTACGCAAATCGCCACGCGGTAGCCGCACGTGGTGATTGTTGGTCGCCTTTTTCAAGGCAACAACAATCACAATTCTTGTTTCTCGACACTAATATTTGTCCCCTTCTGGGAAAATCCATTGTTTTGTGGTCATTCGGTGGAAACCAAACGGTGCCAACGAAACCGAGTGGGGCGCTCACCCGTTGCGCTCTTAGCCTTGCCCCTTCAGGGTAAGGCTACAAACGGACGGGACCAGGTTCACCGGCCTTGGGGTCTACCCTAGTCGCGCCTGGTCATCACCCACATCCCACCTTCCCTATCCCTTACCTCCTATCCTCCGGTGTTAGTTTGGGCACTGTCCACGGACTAGTGCTCTCTACACCGGAACTGTCAGGGACCCGCTGCACAATAAGACTGGCAGCGGGAATACAAGCTTAGGGCTCACACCATAGGCACACTCACCTCCCTGTCTACACCCGACAGGGAGGGTTCAGTACACACCCCCGGGTCAACCCCCCCAGGGATCGGTCTCCCAACGTTAAGTCACCAGGGGTTTCTTTGCGTGTTTCTTCCCCTGGGCGACCGCGCCTCGAAACACGTATCCCTTGCCCCACGTTTGCAACCACCATGTCCACAAGTATGGATCCCCAAGCCTCTCTGGCATTTCTCGCGCAGCTTTTAGAAGCCGTGCCCACTCTCCGACGTCAATTTGACGCATTCACCCGCGATGTAAACGCGGGCATCTCCACTGCCGAGGCGAAAGCAGCGCTGGATAAGAGCGCCATAATAGATGTCACTAATGAGGCCAACAAGTCTCAAGACTCCCCCTTATCTCCCGACACTGTCATCGTGGACTCCGAAATGGAGTCACTTCAATCCGAGTCGTCCGAGGGTTCCTCGGATGAATTTACGCCCGTCACGGGCTCCAAGAAGCGCGCCAGACGCGCCAAAAAGAAGGAGGCCTTGACCTCACCTCCCCCCCCCACTAAAGCCCCCAAGACCGTGCCCGTGCCCTCCGCACAGTCCTCCCCGGTAGCCCTCTCCCCGGCACCCCCCTCCCCCGCCCTCCTCGCCTCTCCGGAAGCCGAAGCCCCTCAGGCTAGCCGGCTCTCACCCGTCCCGCGACCTACGCGGCCTTCCTCGACGAAGGAGCGCTCTTGCCCCCCCGTTTTCGTCCATACTAAGTCCAAGTGGACGGAAATCTCCGGTTGGTGTAAAACCAACCGAATCTCCTTCACCCGTGCCACGGCCACAGCAGAAGGCATTAAGGTGCACCTCCCGAATTCGACCGAATTTCGAGCCTTCACCAAGCTCCTGCAGGCCAGAAGTGTGGAATACCACACTTATGACCTGCCGGAGGACCGTTTACTCCGGGTCGTCATCCGCGGCGTCCCACGCGAAATCGATACCGAGTCGATCAAAGATGATCTGAAGGCTCAGAATGTCGCGGTGAAGGAGGTGCACCGCATGCACCGACAAAATGCCGGAGAGGCATTTAACATGGTTCTCGCCATCTGCGAGAACTCCCCCGACGGCAAAGCCGTCTTTAAGATTAAAACCCTATGCCACCTGTCTGGCATAAGGGTTGAAACTCCCCACAAGGGCGGCCCTATAGGGCAGTGTCACAACTGCCAACTATACGGGCACGCTTCGCGTAACTGCAACGCGAAACCCAGGTGCGTCAAGTGCCTGGGTGATCATGGGACGAGCGACTGCTCGCGCCCTAAGGACCGCACACTCGCCGACTCGCCCCCTAGTTGCGTGCTTTGCCGCCAGGAAGGCCACCCGGCCAATTACAGGGGCTGTCCCAAAGCCCCCAAGCCCAGACCGGTCGTGGTCAAGAGGGCGGCGGCCCGCGAATGGCGTAACGCCCCCCCCGCGCAACCCGCCCCACCTCGACCTTCCCCGTGGAAGGCCCTCCCTCCGAGGGACTTTCCACCCCTCCCACAAGTGTCCCCCCCTGTCCCCTCAGCGGCCCCGAGCCCGCAGATTACACCTCTGCCGTCGCTCACCACCGCCAAACCTCAACAGCCCCAGCCCCAGGCTGCTACTCCCCCGCGTAGACCCCAGGCGGTCCAGCCCACTTCCTCCCCCTCTGAAACCTCCGCCAACATGGCATTCCTGGCGGATCTTTTCTCCACCGTCAACCTCTCAAGGGTTAACGAGATGGCACGAAGCCTCAGGGCCGTCCGGAAGGACCCTCTGGCCCTCCTCAAGGTACTCGGCGACTACGCCGATGTATCAGAGTCCCTGGCTACCTTCTCGTCCAACCAATAATGGACTCAAACGTAAGCAGCAGAATCAAACCCCGATCACTTTCAATTGGCTACTTTAATGCCAACGGCATTCACAGCCAAAAGGAAGAGATCGCCGCGTTCCTCCGCGACAACAATATCGACGTTTTCTTAGTGCAGGAAACCTTCTTGAAACCATCACACCGAGACCCTAGAATTGCAAACTACTGCGTAGTTCGCAATGATAGATCTCGATCCGCCCTCGGCGGTACTTTGATCTATTACAAGAGGTCCCTGCACTGTATCCCGATCCAACCGCCAACCCTCTCCCACATTGAGACCTCAATCTGTCGATTAGGAATGACCGGCCATCAGCCGATCACGATAGTCTCTGCGTACTGTTCCCCAGTTAACTCGACGGCCGATATCAAAGCGGATATCAAAGCCCTCATCAACCTCAGTAGCTCGGTTATTATCGCGGGTGACCTGAATGCCAAGAGCGATGCTTGGAACAGCCACTCACGAAATAACAGAGGACGCCAATTGGAGGACCTCAGCGGGCTCCTCCAATTCGACGTCATTGCGCCTATGCACCCCACCCACTACCCCGAGAATATCAACCACCGACCGGACGTACTAGACATTGCGATCCTCAAGAATGTAAACCTCCGTTTGCACTCGTTGAGGTCGCACGACGAATTAGATTCCGATCACCGACCTGTGACCTTAGCGCTCTCCCCCCGACTAGGCCCCCCGGACTCAGGTCAGCCCTCGCCTCAGAAAAAGATAACAGACTGGAGAAAACTGGAGGAACTCCTCAAGTCCTCTTCATCTGTTCACTTAGATAGTATCCCGCCCCTCATAGAGTCGGCAGTCGACACTCAAAAGGCGGTCGATTCCCTCACAGCTCACGTACAGTCAGCCGTGGACGCCTGTTCACGACAAGTTCCGGTGATGGAAGACCATCGCTGGAAACTTCCCGATGACGTGCGTGAACTGGTGACGGAAAAGAACGCCGCCCTCCGAGCGCATAGAGCTCACCCGACTGAAGCGAACCGCACCTTTCTGAGGTCACTCCAGCGCAAGCTGAGATACCGTATGAAAGACCTGCGAGACGCTCGCTGGAACAAGTTCCTAGGGGAACTTGAACCGAGTCACTTGGCCTTTTGGCATCTCCAACGGAAACTTAAATCAGACAAAATCTCGTCCATGCCTCCACTCACTCGTCCAAATCAAGGGCCCGCCTTTGACGACGACGAGAAGTCCGAGTGCCTGGCCGACAGTCTCGAGGCTCAATGTACGCCCAGCACCTTGCCAGTAGATCAGCGCCACCTCAAGAAGGTGGACGCCGAGGTCGAAAGCAAACTATCTCTCCCACCCTCTGAAAACCCAGACCACCCCATCGCCCCAATCACGGTCGACGAAGTCCGGAAAGTGATCAAGGATCTACACCCCAGGAAAGCCCCAGGTCCCGACGGGATCACTAACAGAGTAATTAAGCTCTTCTCTCCTTATCTCATAGTTTTGCTCACTGCCATCTTCAATGCCGCACTGAGCAATAACTTTTTCCCCCAATCCTGGAAAAGTGCAACGGTCATAGGTATTCCCAAGCCAGGGAAACCCAAGACCGAAGCCTCCAGTTATCGCCCCATCAGTCTCCTCAACGTCCTTGGCAAGATTTACGAGAGACTTATCTACAATAGATTAAAGAGTTTTGCAGACTCTGAGAAAGTCATACCTGACCAACAGTTCGGTTTTCGAACCAAACACTCCTGTGTCCAACAAGTCCACCGTATTGTGGAAGACGTCAGCAGCGGCTTCCAATTCGGTTTTACCACGGGTATGCTCCTCTTCGACGTGGCGAAGGCATTCGACAAGGTCTGGCACAACGGCTTAATATACAAGCTGTACCAGTTGGGCGTGCCAGACCGTCTAGTACGCATAGTACGGGACTTTTTGTCGAACCGCTCCTTCCGCTACAGAGTCGAGGGCACACTCTCTTCCCCCCATCCCATACGAGCAGGAGTCCCGCAAGGCTCTGTGCTCTCGCCACTCCTATTCACGCTTTATACCAGCGACATTCCCCTCCATAGACGAGTTAAAAGCGCTCTATTCGCCGATGATACGGCTATCTACTACAAAGGTAGAACTCCCGAGGGAATTCACGACAACCTCCAATCCGCGGTCACAGCCCTGGGGCGGTGGTTCCGGAAATGGAGAATTGAAGTGAACCCCACCAAAAGCGCAGCCATTCTATTCTGGAAAGGCCTCGAACGCCCACGGGTAGCCCCCATCACCCTCTTCGGCAAACCCATTCCATGGGAAGAAAAAGCCAAATACCTGGGTGTGATCCTCGATCAACGCCTTTCTTTCCGTCACCACGTAAAGGCGGTACGCGCGCGAGCCGCCTTCGCGCTCGGTAGACTTCACAGCATGTTGAATGCACGAAGTAAACTCTCATTGAAATCCAAGGTGAGGATTTACACGACGTGCATTCGACCAATCATGACATATGCGGGTGTAGTGTTCGCACACACTAGCAAGTCAACACTCAACCCCCTGCAAGTGCTCCAAAGCCGGTTTCTCCGGAGAGCCACAGGTGCCCCGTGGTACATGCGTAATAGTCAACTCCACGTTGACCTCAAAGTCCCAACTATAAAACAGTTTTTGAAAAAACTGTCCAAACGTCATTTCGATTCTGCTGTAAATCACCCCAACCCCCTCGTCGTATCGGCCGCCCGATACACTCCTTCCCTTATCTCGAAGATAAGGCGTCCAAAACATGCCGTCATCGAACCGGATGACGACATAACGGTCCTCCAGGACGCCCGACAAAAACATACCAACACTACACAAAACCGACCACTGTTCCGTCCTCGCCGGCGAGGCTCGACGCGAATAAGCCGTAATGTTCCCCCCCGACCCCCGCCGCAAACGCCGGCCCGCGCCGAGCCAGACGCGCAAATCCCGCCCCCAAATAATATTTAAATAAAATTATCAGTCCAGCCCAGCTCCCTTGCTCGCGATCCAGCAACGCCCTAAGCCGAGGCTCGTACCCCACAGGGGGTGCCCTTAGCTGTGTTGCTTAGTACTAAATTGCCTGGCTGGAGGCCTAGGTCTCGCCATTGACCGGTTAAGTAGCAAAAGTTCCCGGAACTCACGCTACGAGAGACAATACAAAAAAAAAAAAAAAAAAAAAAAAAGTGGCTCGAGTGGTCGCTTGCAATACAAAGATTGCATGTTTGAATCGTTTTTCTGAACTCGACAAGTTTTTCTGAACTTGAGTACAATGATTAGGTCAAAGCTTTACGATAAAGGAAAACATGGAAAGGGCATACGTTTGAAGAAGAAATTCAAAGGCGTATGTATAGTCGTGCTTGAGTAACGGCGATGGACTCGCCATCTGTCACGATGGCACCTAAAATATATCTCTGGCGGAATATTGAGGCTTAAGCAAATTTCAAGTATGTTTTAACTATCGTGACTGAAAACTACTTCCTTCACCCAAAAACAAGCTGAGAGCGTATAAGTCTTGTCGCAGACTATGAAAACAAACAGCAAAGCGGTTGAAATCGGATTACATGGGGTGCTTTTGTACAAACACCAATAGCAAGGGTTTTTGCGGAAACGCCGCATCGACGCACCCGCGGGCTGATACGGGACACACCCAGTTGAATGTGGACAGTGAACCAACTACGGTAGTAATGTGAATAAACAACCTATTTGTGCAATAAATGTAATATATCCTCACGACTTACTATAAGGGTCCCCGAAGGGGTAGGCAGAGGTGTATATAGGCAGTACCAACACACCGCCAGAGAATTTTTTCGTTGCCAACGTGACAGATGTCAATTGAGTGAATTCCTTCTTTATCGTATACAGGTTTCCTCTCGATGTTTTCCTGCCCCGTAAAGTTGGGATTTGAACTTGCGATCTTTGTGTCGCGGGTAATTCGACAACCACTGCTTAAATTTTGTTACTTATGGATTTTGGACACTGTTGGTACCTAATATATCTCTGGTGGAAAGTGGGTGTGTGGGTATTACCTATACACCTCTGCCTACCCTTTCGGGGACCCTTATGTGAAGGCGTGAGGATATAACAAAATATAAGAACATCGAAATTAAACGTTGGTTATTTCTAATAAGCACTTAATAATTAAGGCATCCTTTGAATATTATATACTGTCATAATATTCAAAGGACGCTCTAGTCTAGTTAATAAAGAAGGTAATACATTTCTAATTAACCCTCATAAGTGTTACTTTGATAATTACATATTATAAAAATCACTCCAGTCGTAATATACCTTTTCCCATTTTAATATGTTAAATCTCTCTTGAGGGACACGTGGTCTAGCGGTTATTGGCTGCCGACCTTAAGGTAGCGGGTGCGATTTCAGCTGGTTGTGGATATTTGTGTAATAACATAACAATTTCCACCGTAACCTTGAATATTCCATATAAACTAATATTATAGTATATTTTTGGATCGCGCTAATTTCTTATATTCACAGCAGAGATATCTTGGGTAATAGATGATAGCTTATTAGATGTGGACTCGAATCGCCGTTTCTTAAGTAAAAATATAATAATAATAAGGCCTAATGGCAAAGAGCCTCGACCAACACCTCAAGAGGCTCTCCTTAGACGGTTGGATCAAGTGCCTGGTGCAGAAAGCAGTACTGCTCGAAACGGCACGTATCTGCGTATTCTATTTCAAATATTGTTGGCTGTGCTCCAGAGGTAAGGCTGCGCTTGTTAATGTTTTAGGTTAAGTAAGGAGAATTTATGATACGACAGGTTTATACAATTTGCGCTGAACTATGTAATATATTAAAACTAAGCTAAATATATATATATATGTAACAAAGAACATGGCTTATTTCATTAACATAAAAAAATACGAGGCGTTTTGTTTCTTTTTCAATATAGGTCCATGAAGGTGTAGGTCGACATATTCACACGCGTTCGTTAAGCATCGCTTATATATGCGTCTTAGAATTTTTTCACATGTATCAAGGTTAATCCTGATGCTTTCATATGGCGACATAGGCAGAGACAGGGGAGCGCCTGTTTTCACTAGACTTTACTAGACTCGCGTTGTCCATATTCATTAGTTTCTTCATACATGATCACCGCGACTCTTGCCATACCCGTCCTTGAGTGTCCGATCGATTTGATCTAGGTAGTTAGACGTAGTCTTTCTCTACCTCCTCTTGCACACACTTTCGCATTATAAATCTATATTTAACTTCAGTAAAATTAATTGTGTCATAACAGCATAAATATGTATATATATAGTTTGAGCGTGCACTTTACGGGCGTCTTCTAAAACTGCCACCACGGCTCCCTAAATACAATCTTGATCAATTTTAATAAGAATATTTTTTTTTTATTTGAAACAAAGCTTTGCACTACTGTATAATAACTTAACTATTTGAGTGTGTCGTAATCTTATTTTTACAGAAAGGGGAAATTTCCTTACAAGTGATAGTGGTATAGGGGTATCGGAACACGCGAGTGTTTGTCTTTTATCGCTCTTCTTGATAACAATTGTTCGGTTAATGTTTTTAGGGATGAGCCCTTGCGTTTTAGATACTGTTTTTTAGGGTTTTTTTTTCTAATTATTCCTTGTTATACTTACGTGTGGTTAAGTCATCTGCAATGTTAAGGATTGTGACTCGCTCTGACAGTGTCTGTCTCATCGTGGGTCAAGAAAGTCGAGGTAGTTTATTTTGTATTGATACATGTAACTTGAGGAAAAAGTTGATGCCTTGTCCTTTCGAGTTAGGCTTTTTCCTTTACTTGGCGTGGTCATATGTCTATCTACACGCTCCTTCCATCCACGTTCTTAAAGCACGAATACACATGCATCTTTGAATTGCTTCTCAAACGTATTCAGGTTTCCTCTCGATGTTTCTCTTCACCGTAAAGCTCGTGGTGTTATTAATCACTGAACTTAAGTTCAGTAACACTCATTGGTACATTCGGGATTGGAATGTGCAATCTTTGTGTTTGTGCAACTACTCGAACCCCTCACCACCACGGCTTGTATGCTATACATATAAAAATAAAATAAATAAACTTTATTCCATAAAAAAATACAAATTAATATCTGGCCCCCACACTAGGCAGTGCCTGTCCCGTGGGGGAGAGAGATTATACGATTATACAGTATAAGGTACTAATTAACAGCATAGTTTTAATAGGTCATAGATAAAATATGTTAGTTATATTATTTCTTATTTTTTTTATACAACAAGAGTGGCAAACAAGTATACGGCCCACCTGATGGAAAAAGGTTACCGCAGCCTATTTACGCTTACAATACCGAAGTATTACTTGCGCGTTCTGTGTTCGGAGAGTTATACTGTGTTGGCAGCATAATGGGACTAATCCCTCTGCTGCCAACACAATATAACAATCCTCCCCCCCTCCCCAAGGAGCTCATTACTGGAAACCTCATTCACCTCGTAGGAACATAACACAATAAATTGTGTTATTTGGCTACGGACTTCTATAAGGTGGAGGTCCTGCCCCAGTGGGCAGCTCCAAATTCGAACGGGAAACCCGTTATGCCCTACCTCTCTCGTATTTTCTAGACATAGACATATGTACGTGTGTTCGTTGTAATGTGTTGTCATAGCGCAGGACCGTAACAATTGGTCGACCGACGGTGTATCACCCCACGGAATACTCTCTCGTTACCAAAACAGGTCCGACACGGGATGGGGCCGAAGCGAGAGCGTAATTACGTACGCGGTCCGCGGTGTCGATTGAACCCCAATTGGGTCGTTTTCAGAAATGATATTTCAATCCGATTGATTGATAACTGTGAATCGAACAGACGATATATTTGCTCGATGTGCAATGATGATTTCGATGGTCATGTGGCTAATTGAGCAAGTTCAAGAACATTAAGTACCTAGCTCGCAGTTTTTATAATTTAATAGCTGTTCCCTGCACGTTTGCTGACATTGAATTCATGCTGTATTGTACTGTCAATAATGTATTATCATAATAAATACGAAAAAAACAAATATGATATATACATATCTTCACGCCTTCCCACAAGGGTCCCCGAAGGGGTAGTTAGAGGTGCATATGTAGCATCGCCGTTAAATTGAACTGAACTGAACTTAAGTACAGTGATTAGTCACACCATGAGCTTTACGGTGAAGGAAAACACAGAGAGGAAACCTGCATACGTCTGAGAAGCAACAACAGCGTATGTATAGTCGTGCTTGAGTAACGGCGATGGCCACGCCATCTGTCACGTTGGCACCTAAAATATATCTCTGGCGGAAAGTGGGTGTAAGGGTATTTACCTATATACCTCTGCCTACCCCATCGGGGACCCTAGTGGGAAGGCGTGAGGATATAATTATATGTTGCGTCCATCGCCAATATAACTCTCCTATTTTCCTCATATTTTATAGACCTTTGATGTTAATCTGCGTCTAAATAAAGGTCAAGTAGGCTAAGATAAATTCCACATTTAGGTTAATCTTCGGTCGGGACGGATTTAGCTTTGACGATAAATGAATAGACTTGATTTACAAGAACTTAAATTAATGACGCAAGAATTCGAATACAGGCCTAATTAAAGGCTGTATTGTTAGAAATCGGATTTAACTTCCACAAAGGTCTCCGAAGAGGAATAGGTAGTATCCACATACCAACTTTCCGCCAGAGATATATTTTAGGTGTCAATGTGACAGATGGCGAGTCCATCGCTGTTTCTCAAGCGCGACCATACATACAGCCTTTGATTTCGTCCTCAGACGTATGCAGGTTTACTCTCGATGGTTTCCTTCATCGTATATCTCGTGTTGTGACTAATTAATGTGCATAGCTTAGAAAACACTTATTGTTTTGTCAGGCTTCGAACTTACAATATTTGCATTGCAAGGAACTTTTAGACCCACTACTTCGGCTCTATATTTATATTTATATCATACATACAACATGTATAGGTTTCTCTCCAAACGTATACAAAAAGATATGGAACATTTAATATCGCCGGGATCACGTCTGGTTTATATTAAATGTATTTCTTTCATTATATCCAAAAATACTCGGGCACAGAATTCAATCCATTTAGTATTTGGGCGGTTGTTAATAAATATTCTCCGACAAAAATATCGAACAAAGGCTAAGCTTTTATATTTTAGTTGAAATGCTTTAGTACTATTGAGCCGTAGTGGCAGAGTGGTTCGATAAGTCGCTCGAAACATCATGATTGAATGTTCGAAACTCGATTACACCAATTAGTTTTTCCGAACTTAAATACAGTGATAAGTCACGCCACTTTACGATGAAGGTAAATATTGAAAGGGAATCTGCTACGTTTGAGAACGCATGTAAAGACGGACGTTTGTAATATTACCGTTCCTCAAGCACGACATGTGTTGAATTTCTTCTCCAACAGACACTTTCTTCTTCACAGTAAAGCTCGTTGTGTTTTTCATCAGTGATCAAGGTAGCAGGAATGGTACCACGGAAGGTTATGCGGAGATCATAATTGTATCGAGAGTATTTAGCCAACCATCATCCGTCGAACTCCAGGACAGGTGATCATCAATCACGGTCGAACTTCATGGAGTATTAAATGACAAAGATTAATATCGCCAATTTATACGGACCAAGTTGTGTTGCGGCTCCTGGGGTCTGCGACACACGGTCTTTAACGTTAATTTCTCCGACGCGTTTTTTAATTAATCCTTAATATTGTAAAAAAAGGATAGTTTGTTCATGTGAAGGCGCTAATTTAAAAAGTCGAGGGGGGCTATTATGCGCATCATGTTTTATACTACCTAACAGAGTGGAGCAGTTATCGTAATATGGATGTAGGCTGAGAGAATACAGTGCCAGTTTTCTCTGGACTTACATACCTCTTTCGCTTCGTCCACATTTTATTTTTGTATTGTCTCTCGTAGCGTGAGTTCCGGGAACTTTTGCTACTTAACCGGTCAATGGCGAGACCTAGGCCTCCAGCCAGGCACTTTAGTACTAAGCAACACAGCTAAGGGCACCCCCTGTGGGGTACGAACCTCGGCTTAGGGCGTTGCTGGATCGCGAGCAAGGGAGCTGGGCTGGACTGGTAATTTTATTTAAATATTATTTGGGGGCGGGATTTGCGCGTCTGGCTCGGCGCGGGCCGGGTCCACATTTTATTTTTCCTTGATATATATCAAGGTAATATAGTCTCTAAAAAGCCCCCACGATACCATGGTTTCGGAGTGAATATTACCCCCTTGCCAACATTATTAAATATTGTCATTTTGTTATCTTTGCTTAATTGTTAACTTGTTTTGTTTAATTTTCATTGAAATTCATATTCCCATCACCCGACAAGTTCTAGAAGACTGTTATATTTTCTAAGACACTGTACATTCTCATAAGGGTTTCTTTCATCTCTTGAACATATCGCCAACTAGGCGTTATTATGGCTATCCTTTCGGGATCCTTTGTGGGAGTTCCATTTCGTATTAGACTGAATACACACAGCACTGCCTTTTATATTCTCGGTTGAACTATGATAAATTATACGTTTGGCACATCAAATATTGCCACAATCCATATCTTCGTCTTAACATTACAAGATAATACTGAATATATGTAAGTGCTGATGTAATGCCATTGTATACTAGAGCCAGAATGGGCGATAATGTATTCATACAATGTCCAAAGCTTATTTATGTCTTTCCGCGCTATTAATCTTGATGCTTGTAATCTATTTTTTATTTCATATTTTATTCATCCATTACGTGCCTTACTGAAGGACATCCGGTTTGCTGAAGTGATACTGTAATAATATAGTTGTAGTACAAAATATGTTTTATTATTTCCTTTATTTAATGAGCCGTGGTGGCCGAGTCGTTCGAGCAGTTGCCTGCCAGCATTCGAACTTGCGACGCAAAGGTCGCAAGTTCGAATCCCGACTGTACCAATGAGTTTTTCTGAACTTAAGTACAGTGATTAGTCACACCACGAGCTTTACGGTGAAGGAAAACATCGAGAGGAAACCTGCATACGTCTGAGAAGAGATTCAAAGGCGTATGTATAGTCGTGCTGGAGTAACGGCGATGGACTCGCCATCTGTCACGTTGGCACCTAATATACCTCTGGCGGAAAGTGGGTGTGTGGGTATTACCTATACACTTCTGCCTACCCCTTCGGGGACCCTTGTGGGAAGGCGTGAGGATATATTATTTATATATTATCTTTATTTAATCGAGAAAGCCAGAGCGCCAGTTTTGTCTATTTATATTTTTTTCGCTCATTAGTCTCTTCATATTATATATCATATAGGAAGACCCCTATCTAACGAAAGCCTCTTAAGGTTTCGATCGAAGCTCCTTGCCATTGGGCATATTTATTGCTTTCAGGATTTATTTCAATGTCAAAATCAAAATGTATAAATATATCATGACGAGCGATAGACAGACGATGCACGCCGAATTCCTAATTTAATTACGCTAAAGACGTCCTTTGGCCTTATGGCGTGGAAATATTTTGTATTTTTCATTGGCGACGCGCGAGTTACGCCACCAGTGTTGCAAGCATCTATATCATGGCGGTAACCGCTTATCAGGCGAAACGCTTGTTTACTATCTGGGTGGGTATAAGTCCAGAAAAAAGCAATTCCACCATAATCAAATACGCTGTTGAAGCCACGTATCACAGCTAGTATAGATAGTGCCATCCACGAAGGCGCGCCCCACTATTCTTCCTCATAGTTTATAGTGTACAACTTTCCACTAATGTTTGGGTATTGTCGGTACTCGCTGATTACCTATGAGTGCGCACGCTACATTTAATAGACTCGGGTCCCCCTAGACTAGAAATTGGTGGGGCGCGTCTTCGTGGATGGCACTATCTATGATATTTAAAGACGCGCCATAACTTCTCCCAAGTAGCGTCCGTGTGTATCGTTTAATTCGGTGGAAGCGTCTCGGGCGCGGGCGGTATGTCTTCTTTCGTATTTATCACGGAAGCTCGGGTTGCGTTGATAAATAAATTGACTTTGAGCTCGCTTCGTCTTGTTGCCATTGAATATTCTGCTCAAAAAACCTCCTTTTACAGTTCGTTAGCCTTCAAGGTACATATATATATATTAGTTAATGTCTTGGAGATATTTTATCGGATGTGTTACAGGAAGGAATTTTGCTACGGAAATTTTGTGTTTGCTGTTTACATCTGAGAATAAATTTAAAAGATTAAATAAGAGATTACTTATTCATGATGCATATTTACTTATATTAGAGCCGTCTTGGCCGAGTGGTTCAGGTAGTCTGCAATACAAATATCTACTGCACGTTCGAATCCCGACTACAACCGATGAGTTTGTCACACGAGCTTTACGGAAGGAAAACGGCGATGGAACCACCTGTCACGTTGGCTCTGAAAAATATTTCAGACAAAGAGACGTCTCCTTCAAACCCTTCGGACACTAGTGGGAAAGAGTATTGAAGGAGAATCCTTTATATTCCTAGCTTCCTAAAACATGACATGACATGACAAAAGTCATAAATTATTTCGGTTCGACCTGCCATCATTTCAAAGGGCGCTCTAAGTATATTCAACAAAAAAGGAGCACCTGAAGTTGATACGATAACTATTATATTAACATTTTAACGATAAATGTTAAGCAAAGTTAACGTCACTCGAGCCAAGTCAAGTCAAGTAAACTTATATAAAATATCGAATGCTCGTTGGGTGTTCCATAATGTAAGCAAAACTTGTGCTTAGAGAAGGTTATTCTTAGAATTTTATACGATATAAGACATGGGGGCAGAGTCGATTAATCGTCTGCGAAATCAAGATCGCTGGTTCAAATACTGACAGCCTGAACCTATGAGGTTTTTCTGAACTTAAGTGCAGTGATTAGTCACACCACGAGCTTTACGGTGAAGGAAAACATCGAGAGGAGACCTGCATACCTCTGAGAAGAAATTCAAAAGGCGTATGTATAGTCGTGCTTGAGTAACAGCGACGGACTCGCCATCTGTCACGTTGGCACCTAATATACCTATACGGAAAGTGGGTGTGTGGGTATTACCTATACACCTCTGCCTACCCCTTCGGGGACCCTTGTGGGAAGGCTTGAGTATATATATATATATATATAATATCAATATACAATACAATGACATGGGATTCAAAGGCGCATGTATTAGTTGTACTTGAGTAACGGCGATAGTCTCGCCATCTGTTTCGTTGACACCTAAATTATATCACTGGTGGAAAGTGGGTCTGTGAGTACTACTTATAAATACACCTCTGCCCGCCCTTTCGGAGACCCGTGTGGGAAGGCATCAGGGTTATTATACAATACAATTTTTCAAGCTAAAACGGAAAACAAAAGAAGATCAAACACGTATACATATGTATGTATAGTCGTGCTGGAATAACGGTGACGGAATCATCACGATGCGTTGGCTCCTAAATATAAATACCATCTTTGGCAAAGGTGGAGGTGTGACACTTCTACTCCTACGGATACTGTTGTAGAAAGGGGTGAAGATATAACCGTTACTTTCGTATGTATCTAGCTGTACATCTTATAAAGTAATTGCTGACTGTAAACATTGGCAAGTTCTGCATTTTATTACCGGCATGTGATGTAAGCAATAAACTTGGCTCTAAAATATTTTATAAACTATAAAACTGGCAATTTGCTGATACAAGTAGCAGTTATGGTGAATCCTTGAGAGAGCTATATGTTGCCAGCGACTACTTCCAACACTGCTAAGGCGGCGATTCCTGCATTTTTTATTATACCAAAAGGCATACCGCGTCTATCCTTTTCTACCACTACGTAAAAAAAAATTATCTATGTTGCTCGGTAAAGATGTACATTTCTAATAGTAAAAGAGTTTTTAAAATAGTAAAATTTTTATTTACAATAACAACAATTAATAATATTTACAAAGAACAGTTGAAACTAACTACTTACAGATAAAATATTTGTCCCAAATCGGTATCCCGAGGCAACGTGCCAAGAAGACTAGCAGCATTGCCACGCTGGATAGCAATGCTGATTCTCTGAGCGAGATATGTTCCAGCTCGCCTGTCACGAGAGGTCTCGACTAGACGGCGCGAGACCTCTTTTAAAAGATGGTGAGCCTCAGGACCCCAAGGCCCCAGAGTTTCAACCGCAAACGCAGCAAATATGTAACCTGACCCGAGACAGGCATACTTGCGGCGCTTGAGGCACTCCTGCTGAGCAGCAGCGGCGCCGGCCGCCACCGATGTGTCAGGAAGATGGGAAGGAGCCAGTGTATCGACACACGTAGCGTCCCACACTAAGGGCCGACCCATCCTCCATGGCATCAGAGACATACCGTCCGGCCTCCGGCCATCGCCGCGAGCGAGACCGACTGGTTCCAGCACAGCAGGCACGCCGGCGCTGACCAGAGCCCGGCGTATCAAGTCATTTATGGAGGAAATTAAAATAGTTGAGTAGTTTTTTATTTATATCATGACGAACAAACAAACAAAAAATCGAATCTTTCGTCTTCATACTATTAGTTAAGCTAGGATGGAGACTGAGATAAGGACCTAAAATATTGAGATAGAAAGTACTAAATCTTCAAAGACATCTTATTAGAGCGCTAGTGGAACTAAACGTCGGACAAGCAAAGAAAATATTCCATCCATTTGTCGATTGATCGGCTTACAACAAAACAAGAGTTTCTGGGCAATATATTTTATTTAGCTCCCTAGACTCTAAGTGCATTGGGGCAAATGTAAAAATATAATCTTTTTTTGATGTCAGTAGAGACAAGATTATTGGGTTTAGGTACTAGTGACATCAAGGGATATCTTCTTCTATCATGAGTATCAGAAGAAGGATGAGAGGAAGACTTGTTTCCCCATCTTATTTCCACTTTTATACTAAAAAATAAATTCCGCTTCGTTTTCACCTAAAATGTGTGTTCCTTGCTCTGAATATCTGAGTATAAAATTGTATCTGCGTAAAGACTATTTATTGTGACAAGTCACCTATGAAAGCATTATGATGATGATGATGATGATGATGTTAGCCTGGTACATCCCACTGCTGGGCAAAGGCCTCTAGATGGGAGAACATATAATAATATATAATATATCCTCACGCCTTCCCACAAGGGTCCCCGTAGTGGTAGGCAGAGATTTATAGGTAATACCCACACACCCACTTTCCGCCAGAGGTATATTAGGTTCCAACGTGACAGATGGCGAGTCCATCGCCGTTACTCAAGGACGACTATACATACGCCTTTGAATTTCTTCTCAGACGTATGCAGGTTTCCTCTCGATGTTTTCCTTCACCGTAAAGCTCGTGGTGCGACTAATCACTGTACTTATGACTTGTACTTATGACTATGTACTTATGACGACCGTCTGGTCTAGTGGTTAGAGCTCCTGACTGCGAAACTTGAGGTCGCGGGTTCGAATCCCGCTGAGGGCAGATGTTTGTGTGATGAACACGAATATTTGTACCTTAGTCTTGGATGTCCTATGTATTTATGTATATATCTATCTATATAAGTAAATATATCGTTGTCTAGTTACCATAACACAAGCTTTGCTTAATTTGGGACTAGGTCAATTTGTGTGGAATTGTCCCAGGTATTTATTATTATTATTATTATTATACTTAAGTTCAGAAAAACTTATTGATACAGTCGGGATTCGAACTTGCGATCTTTGTGTCGCAGGCAACTGCTCGAACCTTTCGGCCACCACGGCTTTTTTGGGATGGGAGAACATATATTATTGTTATTCATATTTATTGAGTTTAGCCCCCCTTTCAGCAATATTTTGTGAGTTTTCGGTATAGTACACTTGGGTACATGTTCACTTTTGGGCGGAAAATAAGAATGCCTAGAAATTCACTTTACTTAAAATTGTCTAGCGCACTGTAATTTCGTGAACACATTAAACTATTTTGAAAGCTACCGTCCCTGGGGAGCAACATTTCCGTAAGATTTATATTAGTGCTCTGCTCAAGGAATTTTAGGTTTCTCTAAACATTTTCATTTTGACCAGTTCTGTTGCCATGATATTCATACTATTAAGATAATTTATATATGTTTAAAAAATATGTTTTATTTATCAGTATCGATTTACTCTCGTTTATCTCTCTGCCTACACAGTTAGGGACTCGGCGTACTTATGTAAATTTTGACTCTAATTGTACAATAATACAACATAGACCGACGCTTTTAGTAAATATGTTTACTGTCGTGTGTCCAAAAGTCCATGCTGCACTATCGTGAAAAAATCTCAACGGAGAGTACATCCCATAGCCGATTGCTCTGGCTATGGGATGTACTCTCAGTTGAGATTTTTTCACGATAGTGCAGCATGGACTTTTGGACACACGACAGTAAACAGCGGGAGGTAGCTTCCTTCAAACCGCGAAGTGCGAGAGCTATCTGGTTCCAAGGTATGAAGAGAGTGAATCTCACTAGAGGTAGAAGGTAGTACTGAGAATTTACCTTAATCACAACAAAACCAACAAAAGATTGCCCGTAGAATACACATAACAAGTAACAGTTGTCAATAATCGTAATAAAATCCAGCATTTTCTATAATACCTACACAAACACCCTTATAATCAATAACTGGAGTCATAAAGCCAATGACCCGTACACTGAATCTTCCGCAGGATTCCCGCAATAAAATGTACCTACTTGTACGTGAAAGCCGCTCCACTGTAAGTAATTTTAATCCCTATAATGTAGGACATTGAGATATAATTTGAACTCTAATATGTTAATAATTTTATTAAAGCTTGGAGTATCTTTGCTTAGTTTATGATTATGCATTGTAGGCTCAAAGGGAAAGATTATTTTCTCTCAAGATTTTGTGAGGTCAACGCTACGTGTCTTAAAGAAAAGTTCGGCATATAGTATTCACAAATGTAAAATACGAAGCCTGTATTTTCTTTTGCTAGAGAAGTATCAGGGATGTAAATATATCTGTTGGGCTGGAATGATGGACTCATTAATATTATACTTTGCTGTACACAATATTTCATATTAAAAAATAACATTTAACTGCGTTTTACATGCTGTACGCATTCAAGAGAAACCAAAAGGAACCATGATAGATATTTTCTTCTAACGTAACGACACATATATACTCCATGGTAGTTGCCACATATAGAATTATTAAGATAAAGAGAATAATATTTATTTACACAAATTACAACAATATCATACACCCATTTTTCGCCTAAGATATACTAAAGTTCATAAAAACTCATTGGTACAGTCCCCTTCAGCGACCCCTTCGGGAACCCTTGTTGGGAGGCGTGAAGATATATATTATTAAAAATATTTCAAATACAGTTGTATACAACTGTATTTGAAATATTCCAACTCCATCGCCGTCGGTCAAACCACTCGTCCACCACGGCTCATTACTTTTTTAACATAATATTATTTCTTATGGCTCTTCTATTCAATCAAATTGAATTCCAAAAAAAAAACAAAAAAAAAAATAGTTGTATACAACTATATTTGAAATACAGTTTAGTATGTTGTCTTTCATCTAGCCACCACCACCAGCTTGGTATACCAAGTAACTGCATCATCAGCATCATCATATTCAGCCCACATGCACCCACTGCTGGGTATAGGCCGCCCCGATACTAAGCCAGTGTTCTCGGTCCGGAGCCAGTCTCCACCACAGTTTACCAGCCGTCTTAGTGATGTCATCGGGCCAGCGGGCGGGTGGTCTACCCGTCTGTCGTCTTTCGTTTCTTTTCCACCTTCCGTATTCCCGTCTCATCAATTAGCCTGCCCACGTCCACTTCAGCATCCAAGTAACTGCATAGAGATAAAATATTTGTGCCAAATCAAATTATCCCGGTATTGATAGTTGAGATGAAGTTATCATTAGTTCTCAGCATTTTTAGATTTCTCTCCTCTCGGTTTCTTTGTAATGTAAGTAAACAATACCCAGGAAGCTTTTAGACCTACAATCTTATTGAGGCTCGTGACTCTAGTGGCTACCTTAAACACGAGCTCACGTACTTTTTACGAGGGTGAAATAAAACGAGTTTATGAAATACGCAATCAGCGGACGTGCCCGGCAGCTAACTGAATAATATATATACCTATACAGATATATATATATTTTCATAAGGATGACGTTGGGCTCCTGTCAAATTATGACACTTGACTTTTGGGGATCGTTGACCGCTGCCTCACTCATGTTATCGGTATCGTGAGCTTAAATAGGCTACGGTAACCGTTTCCCATCAGGTGGGCCGAATGCTTGTTTGCCACTCCTGTTGTATAAAAAAAAATTGTTTGAAGGTGGAAACTGAATTTGTTATGTAATGCTATTAAGTTTTATTAAGTCCGACTTTGGTTTGTAAAACAGCTACACATTATTTGAAAACTATATGTGTTTACTTCTTCTAGAGGGTACTCTCGCTAACATTCAAAAACTACCTTTCCACGACGTGCAATAATTATTGAAGAGTTTAAAAGGGACCTTAGATGTTATTAACATCGATCCTGTAAGCACTCTTGAATTATCATTGCAACAGCACGTGTGAAGCACCAGATAGAGCGCTTACCTTCTTCTTTATAAATAATAAATGTATAACGATAATATTTAAATTTTTAAGAATTTTTCGACGAGCATGTATGAAGAGACTGATGAAGAGACTGATGAATGTGGACGAAGCGAAAGAGGTATGTAAGTCTAGAGAGAACTGGCGCTCTATACTCTCTGCCTACCCCGTTAGGGACTTGGCGTGATGATATGTATGTATGTATGTATGTGTATTTAAATTTTTATCACCATCATCTTCACATCATCACGCCGAGTCCCTAACGGGGAAGGCAGAGAGTCTAGAGCGCCTCTCTAGACTTACATACCTCTTTTGCTTCATCCACATTCATCAGTCTCTTCTTACATTTTAATTTTTATTTATAATTATTTGATATTTCATTTGATATAGTATTATTGTACTTTTATGGGTATTGTTGCCTGACATATATAAAAAAAATTACCCAAGAAATTGCTTGGCCGTTGTTCCCCATTAAACGTAACAAAAGTTACAAAATAAAGTAACAGAGTCGCACAGCGGGCATACTGTTTGTACAACATGTTAATTGAGGCACGACTTTTTGTGATTTCATAAATATTTAATTGACAGAAAATAAACGAGTTGCCATGGCATGTCGTCGCGCAGTTAAGCTTTGTACACAATTTTGGGGAACGTGTACCAAAAAGGTTATAAATTTACTTGATGTGGCTTCGAGGTTAAAAAAACATCAAGAAACCCCGGTTAGGTTCCGATCATTATTTTACTTCAGAAGTGCCGATCGCAAACATTGCTGTACAGAAATAAGATCTATATATACCTACAGTACTATATATCTCTCCCCACTTTCCCACGACAGTCCTTGCAGCATAACTCGCTGGAGCTATATTGAGGTGTCAACATGACAGATGACTACCCCATCGCCGTCGGTCAAACCACTCGTCCACCACGGCTCATTACTTTGTTAACGTAATAGTATTTCTTATGGCTCTTCTATTCAATCTATTTCCATATCTAAGATTTATGCTTTCATCGCGGCTGGGCACCACATGGTACGGAAACCAGCCAGTATTATAATTACACAATTTACCCGAATGGCACGATCGTCATCATAATCTTTATTTATTATTATTTACTTTTTATTCCATGAAGATTACAAAGAGCAGCACAGAACAGACTGCGGTTTCAAAGAAGCCGATGGACACTTGAAATGTGTCGACTTTATTCTTATATCGAAAATCTTTATATGCTCTTTTTAAATAAGGAATAATTAAAATAAGGAATAAAATAAATAATAATTAAGGATGGGTCCCATCCTGATTCAAGAGTACAAGAGTATTCGCAACTGCTCGCCAAGACAGATGAAGGTGGATGAAGCGAAAGAGATCTGTAATCTAAGAGAGAACGAACTCTCTACTTAGTGGCTCGTGCTCACTCTCCGATCTCTTGCACTCTCTCAGCGCTCAACGCACTCTTGGAGTTTAACCCTGATTGTGACGTGTTCGCAGTTGAATGGCAGGCGATAATGTCGCTGTGTCTGGAGTATTTTTTTTTATAATTATAATTACTTAATATTTAACAGATAACATGATCCATTTCTTTTCTGTGTGCCTTCAGATCGATTTGAGATGTTTCAGGAAATTTTATTTTTTCACTCAAGCAAAGCTGGGAAGAACGCCAGTATAGTATAAGCTTTGACAGCGATTAAACAACATTGTGATGTATTGATAGCGTTGTGTGCACACAAACGTAGTAACTACATAGCTGGTAAGTATACGTTAGATAATTACTGGTTCGAACAAGGAGTTAATTAGCCAAGTTTGCAGGTGTAATTACGGGTCCAAGGTAATGGACATGTGTGTTTGTCTTGTAACAAACAATGCTTGTTTATATGTTGATAAAGAAAGATAATTATAGGACGCTTACACCCTCAAATATGCATTTCATAACGCTGAGTTTCTCACCGGGTAACCCAGTGAGAGAGAGAGAGAGATAGAGAGAGTAGAGCGCCAGTTTTATCTACTTACAAGACCTCTGTGATTTGTACGTCGGGAGTACGTTGTAGGTTGGCATGTAGGTACCAAATACAGTTGAAAATCTTAAACTTGCTTAATTCATTTTATATGTCACGGTTATTGAAGCGTTCCCTGAGTTCCACACGTTAAAAAAAACCTTAAAATTTAAAATGATTTACTAAAAACTTCCCATCTCTACCGACTACGTACAAAATGTATTTGCAAACATCGTTAAGTTTAACGACAAGTATAAAAACGGTACAAACATAGCTAAACCCTTTACACGGTACACCAATGGTCGCTCTTGACCGATATCCAACTCTTCAGTCGTGGACGAGAGCTGCCTGAGAGTGCTACACTTGTCATTATTTTAATGAAACCCCGCCCCCTTATTACAGTAATGATTCGTTGAAATATTCATACTAGCTCGGCAACTATCGACCGTGCTTGGGTTTACTGCTGGTTAAGTGCGGGGCTTTGGAATGTAACCCTTGAATTGCATTTATAGAGTTTGAAAGAAGGATTATTATCGTTTACATGTGCGAGGCAGACAATAAAATATTTTATTTTTTATTAATTATACTGAGTTTTATCTGTGAGATGTAGGTGAGTATAGGATAGGTATAAGAAATCATAACATATATAAATTATGTAGTACCTAAGGTTTAAAAACGTTATTATATAAGAAATCCATTGATTAAGGGACCACTTCTTTATCAAAGAATGAAAAGTAATAGCCATTAAGAATGAATTGTGTTCTTCGATTTTTTTTTTCGGTTGATCCAAGTCCTAGATCCATTGATTTTAGATTTACTTTACTTAAATAAATATATATATCCTCACGCCTTCCCACAAGGGTCCCCGAAGGGGTAGGCAGAGGTGTATAGGTAAAAGTGGGTGTGGGCCACTTTCCGCCAGAGGTATATTAGGTGCCAACGTGACAGATGGCGAGTCCATCGCCGTTACTCAGGCACGGCTATACATACGCCTTTGAATTTCTTCTCAGACGTATGCAGGTTTCCTCTCGATGTTTTCACCGTAAAGCTTCACCGTAAAGCTCGTGGTGTGACTAATCACTGTACTTAAGTTCAGAAAAACTCATTGGTACAGTCGGGATTCGAACTTGCGACCTTTGCGTCGCAGGCAACTGCTCGAACCACTCGGCCACCACGGCTCTATATCTATCTATAAATATCTATAAATATCCATCATCACGACATCAGAACATCACGGGGTAGGTAGAGGGAGTAGAGCACTAGTACACTCGTCTAGTGAAGTAAACCAATATTTTTTTTGTTTGTTGTTAAAAGTAGGTAGGAAAAATTTCCTAAAACTAAATTATATTCTCTGCATTCGGTTGGTTTTCCCCTCTGAACAGTCTTTCGACAAAAGCCTTTCCAGTAGTTTCATTGGGTTGCTGTACGTAGACTGTGAGTAACAGTTGATAAATGCAAACGAATTTCACAGTTCGAGTGCAATAAATCCTAAATTATATCTACTTAGTTGAACATGGATTCCGCAACAGAAAATGGTAATGAATTTGGAGCGATTCCAATACTCATCCTAGTGCGTGTGACGGCGCGCGCCACTAGTTTAGCGATCCCGGCCATTCCCGGGATTTATTTAAATGTTATGTAACCGGGATTGGGAGGTGAAGTAGCAACGCCAAGTAGGCATGCGATGTTTTGATAAAATTGGCATCATTGGTGGCCGAGTGGTACGCTAAAGTTTTCCGAGCTTAAGTACTGTGGTTAATCGCACCACGAGCTTTACGGTAAAGGAAAACATCGAGAGGAAACCTGCATACATCAGAGAAGAAATTCTATAACGTATGGATAGTTGTGCTTGAGCTACGGTGATGCAGGCGAGGATATACTAGCCGCGGGTCACCTTAGGTGACCCGCGGCTAGTATATCCTCGCCAAGTATATCCTCGGCGAGAAGTTAGCGGCTAATACCCCATTCGGAGATTCTTCTAAGATTTGAATATAAATTATAGCCATTTGAGTATGAGCATTTTATGGAAAATGTATAGTATGTATTTGAAAGTATTATAAGGATCAACCAAACGCATAGCTGTAACATTTAAGAGTCCCCATGACAAAGCAGCTGTGACCTCGAAGTACCATTGCAGGAGTACTCGGGTATTGGCAACAGTTCCATGGTTGCGGCCATCCATTATCATTTGAGCGAGTCGTGCCGATGTCGCCGGTGTGCCGTTCACGTCTTGTACATTTCACGCACTAGATTAATGGAAGGGATCACGCGACGTAGTGTTTTCTTACATTATTATTATATAAAATATTTTCTTTGGTTCACATCATAGACAGCAAAATTTTGGGGCTGAATACATTCGTTTGTATAACTCAGTGGCTCTCAACCTTTTAGTGTCGTTGGAGTATTTGAATTAAAAATCTATCTTCTCATAGACCACCTACTGTTTTGAGATAATATACATGGATACATATCCCACGTTAGTCCCTAACACTCTCGTAGTATAGAGCGCCAGTTCTCTCTAGACCTCTTTCGCTACCGATATATTGCAAAGTAAATTAAAATTTTATGAATGAACTGTGCAATAAGTGGTTCAATTCTGACAGTGTTTTATTTTCACATAAGATACAGTGCCTGTACAATCCGTTTATGTCATATTTATGCAATGGCTGTACTATGGCAGGTTTATTTGTATTGTGGCCGGTAGATGGCACTGTACCTTTAGTAATACTTTTTGAATCGCGCTACCATGGCGTTCTACGTGTATGGTATATACTCGAGTTGAACACATATTAAACATTCGATTCGACACTTTCTGGGGAATTTCATGTCGTTTCATTACTAACCCGATCCCAGTACCTACTTACTCGAGGAACAGAGTATCAGTTTGTTCAGTGCCTTTATTATTTTAATGCGTTTTTTTTGTTTGAACTAACTTTATAATTGTGGATGCAGTGCCACGCCACCACTTATTGAATATTGTCAAGCACCTCAGAAACATCACTGAGTTTGTCTGGCTTTGACTTTAGGTGCGTCCACGGACCACATGTTAAGAACCACTGAACCAATAGAATGGCGAAGTTAAAAGTCGCAATATTTATTTAGATTGTGGAAGCCATGAAGATTATATTGTTCATAGTTACCTGCAATAAATTAAATTACACACGCAATAATAAAATAAGCTTAAACCAAGCAAGAGGGTTCTGCGTAGACCTTTTGGATCGTTTAATAAATGCCGATACTTTACATAATAAGTCCGTTTGTCATACGATTGTTGGCGAGTGTCATATCGTACCGGGCCGTGCCGACTTGTAAGCCGGGTATTACATTTTAACTGTCATTTCTTACTGGGTGCAAGCACGCAACGCATGAAAATTTTTACTCTGCGCTTTCGGAACCAAACTTATGACGTATTTTTAAAACATTATAGGATTTTGCAACTTGCAATTATATATTCGACTTCGTCCGCGTATATTTTAACAATTTAAGTTACTCCTTTTTACATCAGCTATCCGCCAGTAAAGGTCCGGTCAAAATCAGTCCAGCCTTTTCAGAGATGAGTCGGAACAAACAGACAGACAGACAGCCAATAAAACAAAAGCATGCATTTAGTAAAAAGCGGTTATTTAATATTATAAATAGACACTCCGATTTTAATTTATTTGTATGTATAGATATGTAGTAACACATCTTCCTTTCGTTGGAGATATAGTGTGATACATGACAGATAGCGAGTCCATAGCCGTTTCTCAAGCACGAATAAAGATACGTCGCCGTAGTTTTCCTTTAAATATATGATCGACGTGGCGATATTAGATCGAATTCACGTGATTGCCGTGAACGAGGGTGTAATTTAAACAGAAAGGCAAAGGCATTACAAAGCAAAAGTGTGTGCAAGAAGAGGCAGGGCAGGACCGTGATCAAATAACAGCACAACAGCCTAGATCAAATCGATTGTAAGCTCAAGGATGACCACGCTGGATAGTAGCATGCTAGTTTTCTGAGCAAGAAATATTCCAGCCCACTTGTCACCAGCGATTTAGATTAAAAGACGCGAGACCTTTTTAAAATCCAATGTTCCATCCCTCCGCAAATATATGACATTAAGACCGATTTTGTTCGATTTCTCGAGAATTTACCGAGCATACAATTCGTGGCGTGTATTCGTGATATCGCCTTTCCAAACCCATAAATTATGACATTACAAGAAAATGGATACGAGCATAAAATCGTTGTTTATTAACAAGGTCTATCATATCATTCCATAGAATTGTACTATGGTTTTAATTGTTACGGTATTACGACAGTCAGCTATTATACAATTTAATTCAAGGTTTCATAAGTCTAGTGGCTTATTATTAGGCCTGGAATTATTTTTACGCAAACCAGATATTTTACAATACTACATTTAATTGGGCTATGTTGTATCTAGTTTTTTTTTATTGTAGGTAATTTATTTTACAATGCAGTCATATATACTGCATTGTAAATTAAATTAATACCAAAAAAGATTTTGAGATACTGTTTGACGTTCCTTAATTGAATCAAATGTCCCAATCGAATAATACATGATTAGATTATGAGATTATATTTGAATAAATCCTAACGTCTTGCTACATGGGGTAAGCAGAGGTGTCACTACCATCTCTTTTTGCGATATATATTTTGTCGCCTACGTGACCGATGGCGAGTCAGTTGCATTCCCCAAGCACGAAATACATAGTACGTCTTTGATTTTTAATGTTAGAACTGTGCAGATTTCCTCACAATGTTTTTCAGCAACGTAAAGCTCGTGGCGTGTTTTTTTAATAAAAATACTTCATCCCGGAACAAGTATTAAATTTAAAATCATAGTCACGAGCAAAGAGCAAAGAATTTCCCAAATCATGAGACAAACAAACCTCTAGCTACGGTCAAATTAATGGCTACCATTAAATCTCTTTTCAACGCGTAGTAACACCAAAGATAATCGCGAAAACACATAAATGTCTAAATAAATCCGGGCGTAATATACTTTTTGATAACCCTAAGATGCAAAATCCTTTGGAAACCGAGTCTCAAATCCCAAAGGTCTGGTTAAACTGGAATGGTTTTCGAGTGATTTTTTTTTCATATTATTTTCATAATACTTAATTTAAAATGCACTGTTATATAGGGCAAGTATGTATCACTGAACGAGAATATAAAACGTGTGTTAAAATTGGTGGTACATTCACATATAATTACTAACAGAACTAGTAAGAATAATTAAATGTTTAATAAAAACATATATAATATATCCTTACGCCTTCCCACAAGGGTTCTCGAAGGGGTAGGCAGATTTGTGTAAGTAGGATAGATAGAGTTGTATATTTTAGGTGCTAACGTGACAGATGGCGAGTCCATTGCTGCTACTCAAGCACGACTTGAATGTCTTCTCAAACGCCATTGCTCAAGACTACACATACGTCTTTTAATTTCTAATGCTGCTTTCCTTTCGATGTTTTCCTCACCTGAAAGCTCATGGTGTGAATAATTACTGCACTTAAGTTGATGCAGTCGGTATTCTAACTTGCGATCTTTGTGTTGCAGGCAACTACTCAAACCACTCGGCCACCACGGCATATTTAAAAATAATACAATTTAAAGATCTATTTAATTTTCGATATTATTGGCAAATATGCACAATAAAATCGAATGGCAATTGAAACTGCGAATGCGTTGCTGGATTCACTCCAGTGGGGCTGGGCCTTTAAGGTCGAGTATTTACCATCCAGCGGTCTGCAGGCTACATAATAAATGGCATAAGTTGGTGAAGTGGGCTCGGCCTCAACAATAGGGCTTTGTTTTCAAGCCCTCGTGTTAAGGACTTGTTATGTTTATGTCCCGGAGGACGATATTAATTTGGGGTTTATCAATTCTGCGGTGCTCTTATATTAGCGTTCTTATCGTGCTTTTGCGTTTGACACTTTAGTGATCTTTGTTTGTACGTCTCTCTGATTCTTAAGAAATATAATCTTAAATAATCTTTAGAAATGTATTTGAATAATCAATTAATTAAGTTTGGTTTTTCTATACACAGTTTATATATTTGTCGATAGATGGCGATGTCAACTTTTTCGTTTATCCTAAATCGCGCTATAGAAAACTTCTAACGGTACAGTAAATACTAAAATGATGCACATGAGGGGGAACCAAAGCTATCGTTTGTTTATTTACCCTAGAATACTAGTGGAGAAAGTGTAGACGACGCAAGTACAGTGAACAAAACTGCAATAATGGATCTACAAATATATATCTTCACGCTTAAACAAAAGGGTTTCCGAAGGGTAAGTAGGTAGAACTCACACAGCCACTTTCCGCCTGAAGTATATTTGAGGTGACAGATGGCGACTATGGCGAGTCGATCGCCATTTCTCAAGTACGGCTATTTATAAGTTTGAATTTCTTCTCAAACGTAAGCATGCTTCCTCTCGGTGATTTCTAGTACACACACAAACCTATTTTGCATACCCACGAGTATATTAAATTCAAATTACAAATAGATCCACAGACATAGCTGAACTTGCGTGTAAGTATGCATAACATAATTATGCAAATACGAGTTTGCTGGCGACGAGTAAACACGAAACTAACTAACGTGTGCATCCCAAGTTTAAATACACGCTGCGTAATACACATCGTATGTAATTTACTAATGTAGATATTTGAATTATTTGTATGGAGCTATGGAGGAAATATAAACTTTTAAGGGGATGGATAATTGGTGATAGAGGTTTGTTGATGTGTCTTCTATCTTTTGTATAACGGAGACTGTTCTGACTAATTGCTTTACGTGATAACCATGCCTTCCTTTTACCACCGTACCACTCACCATCAGCGGAGAATTCATCCTCATTTATTGGAACCAAAAACCTCATATCTTGGAATAAAGCCGTGATGGCCGAGTGGTTCGAGTAGTTGCCTGCGACACAAAGATCGCAAGTTCGCATCCCGACTGTACCAATGAGTTTTTCTGAACTTAAGTACCTCTGTACTTAAGTAATAATCACTATTAGTCACACCATGAGCTTTGCGGTGAAGGAAAACATCGAGAGGAAACTAACATATGTCTGAGGAGAAAAGAAGTCGTGCTTGAGTAACGGCGATGGACTCGCCATCCGTCACGTTGCACCTAAAATATATCTCTAACAGAAAGTGAGTGAGTGGGTACATATACACCTCTACTTATCCCTTCGGGGCCCTTTTGGTAAGGCGTGAGAATACATTTATCTTGGAACCAAATAGGAGCATCGCAAAAATCTCAAGGTGCAGTACTAATCGCACTGTGCAGTTCTAAAGGTGTGTTCTTCCTTGTAAGTTCAAGAATAATCCATAGTCTTACAGTATAAATCAAATGCTGTTAGCGCAGCGCCTTCTTGAGAGCCCTTACTTATCACAGGTCCATTGGAAATTGCTCCACAAATCAAATCTACGATCCTACCACATTTTCATTAGCGATTTAATCGAAACGCAGAATTGCAATTCCACCAGCGAACCATTGGAACAATTTGTACTCGGAAGGTTAGTTTTAGACTTTTACTTATTTCATTGTCCAAGATACGTGCTCAATACTGAGTACAATTTCCCGGTCCACTGAGCGCGGTGTACTGAATGCGAGCTTTTTAACTTCCGAGATGCATTGTCATTGATAAGGCATATCCTGCTGGAATCTCAAGCAGCTATGTACAGTAAAAGCAATCTAGTGAAGCTGTAGGTCGGTAGGTATAAACGGAGCACGGTCCCGTACACGTGCCGTGTAAACTGACCTTTTATAGTTGCAACTGGTTCTATCTGTGATTTTATCTGTATTACATTTGAATATTCAAACATTTAAAAATTTAATCAATTTGAATTGAAAGTTTTTCATGGTAGTAAGGATTTCATCAAACGTAATAATTATTCGCTTACCTATATATGAAGACACTGATGAACGTGGACGAAGCGAAAGAGGTATGCAAGTCTAGAGAGAACTGGCGCTCTATACTCTCTGCCTACCCCGTTAGGGACTTGGCGTGATGATATGTATGTATATATGTAACGATATAAATGTATATATATATACGTATATATATATATACATTTATATATAAGGGTAGACACAAGTATAACCTATTTTGGTATTTTAGATGTCAACTCCGATTCTCTTCCAAGACAATGCGCATGTTTCTTTGAATTTTTTCTGAAACGTATGTAGGAATTCTCACATAGTTTTCCTTCACCGTAAAGCTCATAGCATCGTAAATTATTTCCCATTCGATGTAATTCCTGAATGAAACAACTCGGCAATATCGCAATCCACCATAATTAGCCACTTATTATTCACAAAGTTCGAACTGCAATCAACAAAGTTTCGTTCCCAAATTACTAGTTTTCGATAGATAGTCAGAGAGATCGGTGAGTGAGTTTTGTTAATTTTGATAGAAATCCACTCCGATCAAATTCGAGCTGATTTGAATTTCTAATTGATAGTATTCGAGTTCGATTCCCAAGTGAGGCGTTTCAATTCATATCGCTCGTTTAAGTGCACGGCGTGCAAATCAAGAAAAGACTTGCTTATGGATCAAGTTTAATATATATAATTTTTAATATAATATATATCAAGTTTAAGCTTTTATAATAATATATATAATGAGGTATATATATATATATATTATATATTATTATTATATTTAGGTACCAACGTCGCCATCACCCCGTTACTCAAGCACGAATATTTGAATTGGTGCAGGTTTCCTTCCGCTGTTTCTTTAAATACTTTCTGGAAAGGCATGAAGATCCAACTAGGTATAAATACATAAATAAAATAACTTAATACAATAAATAAAACAATTCCAAAAAAATTTACCTAGCCCCAAATAGAGCAAAGCTTATGATATGGAAACTGGGCAAACGATATACATATTTACTTAATATATAGATAGATATATACATAAATAAATAGGACATTAGTATTGGAACTAAGGTACAAATATTCATCACACAAATATGTTCCCTCCGCGGGATTCGAACCCGCGACCTTAAGCTCGCAGTCAAGAGCTCTAACCATTCGACCAGCCGGCTGTCGTATATATTTATTTAGGTTTATGACTTGTCCCGTTTAGTTTTTTAAATGGGACAGAAAATGGGACAGAAGCTCAAATATATATTGTGGCAATTTAAGAGTTTTTTTTTTCAATTAAGGTATTTAAGTGTGGGTTTTCTTCTTTATTCTTCTTTCTTTCTTTTCCTGTTTCAGTAAGTGTTCGGATCTCACCGGCGTACACAAAACTGCAGACCGTTTTACAGTTTGCGTTTAAAATTACCATATTTTATGATATTCATTGAGTAGGAAATAATATCAAATATTGTACAAGCAATCTCCATATCAAAGGGATCCGTTCCCTCTAAAACCGCGAAGACAAAGACTATTGTAAAATATTTTTACAGAGAAAAATTGCAGCATCGCAGCTGCAAAATTGATTTCAGCTGTTCTCAAACTGTCATTTATTTTACTTTAGTTCTAGCTTATATATCTGTGTCGTTATACATTATGGCCGATGGAAGAGCCATAGTGGCCAAGTAGTTCCAGTAGTTGCCTGCAACACAAAGATTGCAAGTTCGAATCCCACTGTACTAATGAGTTTTCTGAATTTTAGCATTACCGGTACAGTGACGTATTTAACTTTGGCAACAAAGATCCAAGTCCAAAATACAAATAAAATAACAGAAATTGTTCCATGTTTGTTACAACAAACGAACATATATGGACTGACGAATGTGGATGAAGAGAAAGGAATCTTATAGAGAGAACCGACACTCTATTCCTTGGTTAACCTGCGAGATGGTCGTATGATGGTTCCAAGAATAAATTACATTGCTGGGGTATTAATCTCAGGACAGAGATTATATGATTAAAACCCTGGAGAGTACAGCATGGAGTTCTTCAAGAAGGGTGTGAAAAGATTCCTGCAAGGTCGGCAGCGCGCGAGTGACACCCCTGGTGTTGCAAGCGTCCATAGGCGGCGGTAACCGCTTACCATCAGGCGGACCGCATGCTTGTTTGCCTCCCTTTTGGTATAAAAAAATATCAAAATCAGTCAATCATAGCCTGATATTGTTTTAAACTAGTTTTCCTGTAATATTCCATTTTAATTGGGCACAATAACAAATGATTATACAAGTCTACATCGATACAACTAAGGTTACAGCGCTACCTGCAAGCGAAGATTTATGCACGCGTGAGCAACATCGGAACTCTAGATAAGAGGTTCGGATGAAAAGTTGGCGCAGCCTTCGTGACGTATGGGCACCTCTTCACGCACCGAAATGTGTGCAGTATATCAACCGAGCTCGTTTTATCCCAGTGACATGTAGGGAGACTACCGATGCTGGTGTGGGATCAGAAGTCGGCCGGCGTTTTGATAAATCTCTAGTGCTTTTTTATTTATTTTAAAACACACGTCGGTATTTTTATACATTTTAAACAAATTGTATTTCTAAAAATAGTTCTATATCAAAGTATTATAGATCACCAGCCAGTACGAGAAAGACAAAACTGGAGTTATAGAACAAATGAACGTTATAATTTGAAACGAAACAAAAATAATCATAGCTGTGTTCCTTTAATTCCACTTCACTGAACCCGACCGACATATATCGAAGCTAAAGGACATTTCTGCCATTCTGTTTCAACCAACGCAGTGTTACAATAAAATAATTCAATGGACATAAATTCAACCGCGAACATCTCCCATGAAATATTTGAGGCATTATTTAAGTGGGATTTAGTCGTTAGCTAAACTACTGTAATGTCCATTGTTCAAACGGTAGTTTCGTACAATTTTGTGGTCCATTTGCGGCGGAGCTAGCCTGGCGAGTGGACCAAACTATAGGACGCGAGGGGAATTATTTCACTCTGTTTATGAACTAAGTAGGCAATAATTTACACTTGCATAAAATTACTGCAACGCTTTGTGCAATGTTAGTTCTGTAAAAGTATCAAATGTATATAAAAAATGCGCACAGAAGTTAAGTTTAATTAAAATGTGACCTCTTTTTGCCTCACAGGAAATTTGACAGACGCACTGCCACGTTAATTCTGCGTCAGCTTATTGCTAAATTAAATTCATCTATTATTACGTGAGCTAAATTACCTATACGGGCCGCTCCAAATTAGGAGTTAAATGCCGAGTAAATTTTGTAAATCGACCAAAACCTCAAACGCTAAGTATGATCTTTGACATAAGGTCGAGTTTTAGGGCGGAGAAGTTCTACCTAGAAGGACTATCTCATATATATGGACTTCTGGTGTTATTATTGCTATTTAAGGAGATAAATTAAAGCTGACAATTTGGTGTCGAAAACCTCACGTCAAGTTTTTAGACAACTCACGACAGGCATAAAAAGCCGGTGGTTGGGCACTGTCAATATAACAGACTAAAATAGTTCTTGACGTGATGATCTTACAGTCCTTTATATAAGTGGCCCGTCTATTAAACAACAAGCAGCTATGATGAATGGGTGTAATAAAACGTTAAATTTCCAACCAATAGCAACTAGCGACATGAATGGAGCAATCATCGCCAAACAATGGCAACAAATAACACGGGCAGTGTGGGCTTGCAATAACTATAAATCAAATAAAAAGACGCCCGATATTGAACCTCTCTGTTCGATATTGGGACTATATGGGTTGCAATTAAGGTGGTTTTTGTGTGGCAATCGTTTATTGTAGTAAATACGTATTTTATTAGTTTCTGAAAGTGTGTATGTGGCGATGGAATTTAGGGCATTAGTTGATCTGTAATGGACATTGGGAAAAAGGAAAGCCTATGGACTAAGGACTCTTAATGTAGAGATATAAAATAAAAATATATCTTCACATGTTACCACAAGGGGTAGGCAGAGGTTTCCACATTCCGCCTGAGATATATTTTAGGTATAGCGAGTCCATCGCCGTTACTCTAGCATGACTATACATACATAATTGAATCTCTTTCCAAACGTAAGCAGATTTTCTTCAGCGTAAGCCTCGTGGTGTGATTAATCAACATACTGAAGCTTAGAAATGTCATTGGTACAGTCGGGATTCAAACATGCTATTTTTGTATTTCATGCGCCGGCAGGACTAAATACAGATATACAGATATAATGTTGCAATGAGGGCACTGTAGTTTAAATAATAAAATTCCAGTGTGGCTAGATTCAACCCGCTGAGGAACTACACAAACTATATTGCTTGTAACAGGAACGACCATAAACAAAAAGCTTACAGCGTAGCGACCCAAATAGGCTGCTGTCCGCAAAGCTCGGACCACAATGCTCCCAGATAGGCCATTTAAACATAAAGCCTTTATTGAGTGTCACACAATGTTCACATCCTTCGTCTGGCACTCAGGTAATGTCGTAGATTCGATAACCACGGGATGTAATATTTTAGGGTATACGAATATTTCTATCTGAACCATAAATATCGTATGGGTAGGCAGATGTGTGTAGGTAGTACCCACACGCCGACTTTCCACCGAAGAATTATTTTAGGTGCCAACGTGACAGATGGCGACTCCATCGCCGTTACTCAAGCACGACTACATATACATACCTACATACGTTATTGGATTTCTTCTCAAATGTATGCAGGTTCCTCTCTGTATAGATCGTAGTGTGACTAATCACTGTGATTAAGCTCAGGAAAACTCATTGATACAGTACAGTACTAGTTAAACACCTCTGCCTGCCCCTTCGGGGACCCTTTTGGGAAGGCTTAAAGATAAGATATCATAGCAAATAACTTATAAAACTGAAAATGCTTTTAACTTATAAAATTCTACTATTATGGTGGTAATTTATGGTACCTATAATTATTTTATGCACTGCCACATTATAAAGAGGAAAGCTTTAATGTTCTCGATTTCTATCGATGTTTTTTTTTGTATGTTCAAGTGTATTCGAGAGTGGTTTAGATTGACAATTGGACCCGATAGGTGGCGCTGCGATGGTGTTTTAGATTTTTTTTTCAACCCAAGCGATCCTGGCTGGAACAGCTAGTTGTGTATACAATTATAGCTTTCCGAAGAACCGACAATATATATTCGCCTTAGCACTTGTAAAAACCGCTGAAACTATTTAGCGCTCTTTACTCGCTACCCAATTTGCCGCAATCTCTCGGCGAAAACAAAGAGCCTGCAGCACTGAGGATGCACTTTCTTTGTTTTTTTTTAATAAGCGCGCGCTAATGTCTCCCATTGTGCGCGCGATTACGCGATCTCTTTGGTCTTTGTTCGTGAACGTTTTCAAAAGACGTTGTAAGGAGGTTGTCTTCACACTTGTTCTATTGTTACAGCTCTTTAAAACACATTTCAGGTTATAAAAGAAAATTTTGGCCTAAACTACGTGACCAGTTTAATTTACATTTAATTTGAAGTTCTGCAACAACCAATCCCGGATGTACCAATGAGTTTTTTAAACTTATTTGTTAGTGATTAATCACAACAAGAGCTTAGCTGTGAACGAAATCATCAAGAGGAATTTTTAATTTCTTCTCAAATGCATGTAACCTGCATACCTACGTTTAAGACTTACGTAAAGTTGTCCTTAAGAAACGGCGATGCGGCATGATGCCCGATTACCTTCTACCACCACACCTCTCGTCTTCGACGGGGGAATTCATTACCATTCTTTGGATCACAAAAGCACTACGCTGTTTCAAAGAATTTTCAATACGCGAACACCCAGGCTGTAGAATAAACTCCCCGTTGAAGAAGCAATTTTCCTTGGAGAGTGCAGGAAGGAGTGTATCATGTAGTGGATGAAAAGATTCATGCAGGGTCGGCAGCGCGAGATACCCTTGGTGTCGCAAGCGTTCACAAGTGGCGTTAACGACTTAATATCAGGTGGAATCCAAACTTCTTTGTTCCCTAAGTGGTATAGAATATCAAATTATTTGTAACTTTTTACAACACGTGCGAAAGTATAACTACGAGGCGGGCTAGCATTTTTAACGTACGGTAAAGTGTGTTTAAGTATCAATCTTGTGGAAGTATTAAATAAAACATAAGGGCGGCATTATGCATGAAGTCGCCAAGCCCAAGCTTTCACATCACATGTCACGGCACAGATCATTAATCAACCGATGAAACACTTGAGCCGTGAAAGCTGTGGTCTGAACTATATTTTGGATGGTTCCGTACAAAATTTGCGATTTATATTTGCAGCGTGTGGAACACCAAGAATTTTTAATTACGATCCCTCTCTTCTTTGTAATATCTTTTAAAGACAACTAATTACAGAATAGATTTTGGTTTTTAAACTCAGTTCATTATTAAAAATTTTCTTCAAGTTCGAATCTCGACTGTATGAATGAGTTTTTCCGAATTTAACTATAGTGATTAGTCACACCACGAACTTTACGGTGAAGGAAAACATCGATAAAAACCTTTATACGTTTGAAAAGAAATTCAAAGACGTATGTATGTATAGTCAGTCGTGCTTGAGTATCGGCGATAGACTCGCCGTCTGTCACGCTGGCATCTAAAACATATCTTTGGCGAAAAGTGGGGTTTTGTTACGATCGGAACACCTCTGCCTGCTACTTTGGGGAGTCTTGTGAGGTAACAGGCCCTACTCGAACCACTCGGCCACCTTAGCTCTCAATCATATTGTATAAAAAATACGGACCCCCAAAGGAAACAAGCACCAAAACATGTAGAACACTGGTTACATTCGTGAAGCCTTACTAAACTTGAGCTCGTGAAAAATTGCTTTTCCAGTAAACTGAGTTGTGTTTACTTTTTACACGAGCAGTATGTTGGTGGGCAAACGATCTGTATTTTCAAGGTAGGTATTTTGATTGAGGATCAAAGTAATTAATTTAATTCAGGCCCTTTTGAACCACTTATGAAGGGCGAACAGTGAACAACCTGTTGTGATATGCAAATATAATTATCACGCCGATACCCTAACGAGGTAGGCAGAGAGGGGAGAGCGCCGTTCTATATGTCCAAACTAACGTAATATGCCTCTCTTCATCTTTGTAATCACACCCTCTTTCTTGCCAGTTGTTGCGGATTCATGATATATTACCTATATGTCTTTTTTATATTCTTTCCAGCGAGCATTATCAGAAGAGATGAAGCGAATAAATCTAGAGTACTGACGATCTACTCTCACTGCGTATTAAAAAAAACAGAAAAACTTTTATGTATATCTATGTATAATATGCCCCAAATTCACATAATTGACGTGTAAGTGTGACACGTCGAGTCTAAATGTGTTTAATAGGTGCGTAGTACATATGTTATCTCATCGATTTACTTTCACGACAACCGTTGGTTCTTAATTACGTACTAGCTAAATGGATGTCCTCTATAAATAGTTATACACAATAGGTATAGAACAGTGAGAACCACCATTTACAAAAGTTCCATTTATCAAATGCGTCCGCGGCAGTGTCGAGTGACGGTTCAATGGGAAGCTAGCGATGTTACCAGCGAAATGAACTTTTATTATCAGAAATAGGGTGCGGAATTATACCGCGGGAGGAGTATTTATAATTTAAGTATCCTTGGCTTGGAATTAGAAGAATATTAACTTCCTACACGCGTCCTCGAAGTGGTAGGCGGGTGAGTTTAATCACCCGATAACACAAAATAAGGTCTCAGATATAGAGTCCCAGTTTCTCGGATATAATTTATTTTCAAAAGGATATGAGTTTTCTACTTGGATCAAAATTAATATAAAGTTCTAAATTATTATAAAAAAATTTAGCCGTGGTGGCCGAGTGGTTCGAGTAGTTGCCTGCAACACAAATATTGCAAGTTCCAATGTCGACTGTAACAATTGAGTTTTTCTGACTAAAGTACAGTTAAAAGTACTCGAAACCGGTGAGTATGCATGTAGAAACTGATGAAAGAAGATAAATAATAATAATAAATAATATATCCTCACGCTTTCCCACAAGGGTCCCCGAAGGGGTAGGCAGAGGTGTATAGGTGTATTATAGGTGCCAACATGACAGATGGCGAGTCCATCGCCGTTACTCAAGCAAGACTTACGAAGCATACATATTGACAGAGGTCCTTAAATCTAGAAAGAACTCTTGCTCTAATGTCATATTGTTAGAATGACAATGTCTAACTCCTCTTTACCACTCCTTAGCTCACACATTAAACGTTTGCCAAATGAACATCGAAAAATACAAATTTGGTTACGGTTATTAACCTATGTCAATTATATAGACAATTGTACGCAATGACAACAGAAATTTAATTGGAAAGAAAATCGGAGTTGATAACCCGTTATGGAGACAACGAACTATTTCGACCACGATAACGTTGACTGAAGATAAAAATTATCACAAAGTAAACGAGTAAATTATTAAATTCTTAATGGTCGTGTGGCACGTCATATTCTGTACTAATGGTCGTACCCGGCGCTTTTAAGTGCCAATTTGATAGATGGCGAGTCTGTCGCCGTTTCTTAAGCACTACTATACATATGACTTTTTTTTTCTAAAACGCGTGTAGGTTTCCTCTCAATGTTTTTCTTCACCGTAAAGCTCATGGTGCTACTAAACAGGTCAGTTAAACTTCAGGTCAATAAAACTCATTAGTACATTCGGGATTCGAACATGCAATCCTTGTATTGCATGCGGCAGGTCGAGAAGATACTAAAAAAAATCCGTAACCACCATCCACGCACTTTAGTCAAGCCGCCAAACCAATAGGAAATCACGTGGACATTTATAAGATTTAGAAAGGATTTTACACAATGTATTCTGTGTTCGAAAATGGTGTGTGAGAGATAAGGGTGCAGTAAAAGTAATGATCATTGAATCGTAGATTTATGGTGATATGTTATACCTATCTAAATTTACTCTTTATGGCTGTGGGTAATGTTTTTTTTACGATCTACCTTTTTCTATTTGAACGTAAGTAGTCTACGAAGTACATTTTTGACGGGAATTATACTTAACTCTTGCATTATTTTAGGTTAAAATATACATGATAAATTATGATTGCTAGCGTCTCTGTCCGCTTAAAAATCAACTTACTAATATTGAATGATTTTGCAATAAAGAAGCACTTTGTCTTTATTTCCAACCAAAAGGCTAAAAATGAATATCTAGATTCATAAGCTTCATCAGTTACGTCGACAAGCGGCAAACTCATAAATTAAAGAAGAAGGATCTTTAGATATTATTGATGCCTGTCACGATGACACTTAAATATATATCTGGATAGAGTATTTGTAATGGAAAGTTTACACAGGGATCCCAATAAAAAAGTTGCCCAAGTCCATTGTTACAGTGTTAGTGTAGAACTCTATCGTCGGAGCTGTTATTGCGGAGGTCGGATGTGTCGGCCTTTTTATTGCAAAAGCAATACTGCCACGAGAACAACGACAATACGTGCGCCTGTCGATTTGATCTTTTCGTAGAAATATTATGGTTGTGTTATAATAGCGTACAGTTTTCTATCTATTCTTAACATATTTAAGGTTCAATGTCCCGGGTTTCAGCACCTTTACATTTAATAGCCGTGGTGGCCGAGTGGTTCGAGCAGTTGCCTGCGACGCAAAGGTCGCAAGCAAGCAAGGCAGAGGTGTATAAGTAATACCCACACACCCACTTTCCGCCAGAGGTATATTAGGTGCCAACGTGACAGATGGCGAGTCCATCGCCGTTACTCAAGAAAGACTAAACAAACGCCTTTTGAATTTCTTCTCAGACGTATGCAGGTTTCCTCTCGATGTTTTCCTTCACCGTAAAGCTCGTGGTGTGACTAATCACTGTTTTTTTTATATGTATGTATGTATATATGAAAAATAAAAGTAGACCGAGACTCCAGCGCCATCTAGGGAGGGGCGCTGGAATCATTGTTAAATCCCTTAAACTTTTATGTAGAGCACATAAATAGATTAAAAAAATTGGTAGACAATTAATGAATAGTTAGTTGTTTGACTGCCCGAAAAGCATTTAAATATGGTTATAAGCTGTGGCTTTAAAAACATTATTCAATATCTGTTTAAGATGTTCACTGAACTTTATGACTTTATATTAATAGAAATAAATTTTATTTGTTATTTCGACCTCTTTCGACTATACCATATACCTACATAATATGATATGAGAAGAGATGTTAAAACCAGATTGATGTTGATAATTTTATATTAATTTATCCTTACGCCTTACCACAGGGGTCCCGGAAGGGATAGGCAGAGATGTATAGGTAGTACCCACATACCTACTTTGCGCCAGAGATATATTTAAGGTGCCAACGTGATAGATGCGATAATAATTGATAATTTTAATTCAGATATTATGAAATTTTATGATTTTAATACTAAAATTCAAAGGTTTTGCTTCTATCGGCAGTTTCTACAACTTCAAATTTTAGTTTAATCATACGTAAGTAGAACACTATAATTAAAAACTTTTAAAAGTCATAATGAAGTGCAACCGATTCCTTAATTGCATATCCATTTGAACACAATTTTAGACAGAGTATATTCAGTGTCTGCATGGCGTATAATCGCTGTGTTCGCGTGAGTCAGTATTAATATTTCCTGTTTGCTGACAACTTGGTGCTTTCGACGCCAACTTAGAGTTGCTTGGCAATTAAGTTGGCGCATTTTGACTTCCCGATGTCTTGAACAACGGTGTAGCTACTAGTTATGAAGGCAATTTTACTGCACACTGATTCGCTTCTAATTTGAACAACAAGTACGTATTATTAGTTCCAAGAGAACTAGTAACCTACTTATATGGACAGTGTGAAAGCTTGTGAGGATATTTTTTCCTCTTTCACGTAAAAACTACTGAACGGATTTGGATGTAATTTTGCACAGAGATAGATCACATGCTTGTTCAGTCACATTAGAAAGATACGCTAAAAAATTTAAAAAAATCTTTATTTTGGAATTCTAAAAGTTCTGTTCCAAAGGCAATAAGCTACGTGACTACTTAAAGAGTATTTCCGGGCCGTTAAAATAAAATGCACTGCACATAAAAATAAATGGCAATTTCAGTGATTAATACAATCAAATCGAATCATCGTAAGTGGAAATAACACTACAGCATTGAAAAAATTATGTCGATAAAAGATGCATGTACTCGACTGATTGCTTTTTAATAGTCATCGAACGTGGAAGCAGATTGGTGATTGTTTTCTAAAACCGATAGCTGTCCACTTCTCGTTTTGTTATACGTGCTTCCAGTTTACAATAAGGTTGGGTGTACATTGCTGGAGCTTTCACGTGTTTCTCCAAGGTGCCATACATTTAATTTTATTTAATTAATAGAGAGCCGTGGTGGCCGAGTGGTTCGGGCAGTTGCCTGCGACGCAAAGGTCGCAAGTTCGAATCCCGACTGTACCAATGAGTTTTTCTAAACTTAACTACAGTGATTAATCACACCACGAGTTTTTCTGTGAAGGAAAACATCGAGAGGAAACCAGCATACGTCTGAGATGAAATTCAAGGGCGTATGTATAGTCGTGCTTGAGTAACGGCGATTGACTCGCCATCTGTCACGTTGGCACCTAATATACCTCTGGCGGAAAGTGGGTGTGTGGGTATTACCTATACACCTCTGCCTATCCCTACGGGGGACCTTGTGGGAAGGCGTGAGGATATATATATATATATATATATATATATTTTATTTTTTTTTATTTTATATATTATTAAAGGACGATTTACAGCAAGTATTCATATAAATAAAAATATCATCATATCATCACACCGAGTCCCTAACGGGGTAGGCAGAGAGAGTGCCAGTTCTCTCTAGACTTACATACTTCTTTCGCTTAGTCCACATTAATCAGTCTCTTCATACATGCTCGTCAGTTCAATAAAAATATATATATAACTAATACTAATAATAATGTAGCTAATAATCTTCACCTATACAAAATGCATGCATTGTACAGCCCATATAAATGGCTTCCGCTACTACCAAAACCATCACGATTTTAAGCGAAACTACATATAATTATTATAACTTTATCTATATGCTACGTAGATGCCGTAGCACCGTAGACAAATGTAGCGGGGCACTGTGCTACGCCGAACCTTCTACACTTAACTAATGTATTAATTCCTAGGTTACCCAGAAAAATATGAATATAGACATTTATTTTCATGCCCTCTCTCTAGGGTTCCCAAAGAGGGATGGAAATGCGTAACACAAACCCATTTCCCCGGAGATACTCTTATATTAAGGTACCAACGCTACGGATGGCATGTCCCGTTCCTCAAGCACGACTATACATACGCCTTAGACGTTCTTCTCATATGTATGCAGGTGTCCTCTCGATGTATTTCCTTCATCGTAAAGCTCCTAGTGTGACTAATCACTGTACTCAAGTTTAGATAAACACATTGGTACAGTCGGGATTCAAACTTGAAATTATTTGTGTTGGAACTACTCGGACCGCTCGGCCACCATGGCTCAAAATATGCAGATATTTGTACATTCTCTCGCTCTACTCCTCAATTTGACCAAAAACGCTCTTCAATACGTCACGCTCTAAGTTGAACCTCGCCGTAATCTTTAGTCTTTTTCGATATCCTGTAAAATTGATTGCCTGTTCTCCTCTGTCACATACAAAAGTTGTTTTTTTATGATTTTCCCTACTCAATTATGAATGCCAGCGTATTGTGCGGGCTCGCTTGTCTCAATCAGTCAAGCCTTTGTGGGAGAGTCCTTTTTAGTTTAATTGCCGTGGAGGCGTGGTGGTTCGAGTTACCTGCGTGTGAACCTAGGTACTACCTATACACCTCTGCCTAACACTTCGGCGGTCCTTGTGAGAAGGTGCAATGATATATATGTATATAGTGATTCTGCTGGCTTCCATCAATCTCGACAATTTATTTTGTTTCATTTCAGCCGTATGGAAGTTTCCTCAAGATGTTCTAACCTTCACCAAAAATCATCAATTAAAAAAAATCACTCATCTCTACAATGAATACAACATAATGATGATAATGAAAACATAAATTGCTTCATAGGTTTTTTACAGACATCCGAGCAGCCTAGATAAGATAAAGTCTGTTTTATCTTTTAGTAATTGCTGGCTTACATTTTAAGCTCTAGGTCACAAAGGTTATTTAGCTCGTTAATCCAGTATTTCAAAGTTATAAAGCAGATGAATTGTACTTAATGTGAAAATTCTAACATTAATTTGGCGTAACTTTCGGCTTAAGCTTCGACTTAGCTACAGTCTCAAACAAAAGTACAATGCTAGTTAGAAATACTGTTTTCCATTGTAGTGCGATGTTTTATGGTACTTTGTATATATAATTTAAAAGCGCATGTATAGTCGTGCTTGAGTTACGAAGGAAGTCATCTGTCACGTTGGCACTTAAAACATAGTTCTGGCGGAAAGTACCTACTTTTAGTTAGGCAGAGTATATACCTATATACTCTGCCTAACTATCCATCGATGCACTGCGCGGTTTCAAAGGAGTTTTCTTCCGCGAATGCTCAGGCTGTGATGGTTCTATGTAGTTTCGCCGTTTCTTCTCCTGGCAGGTATTTTTTCTTGGAAACGGTGGTAACTTTAGTTTATGTTAAATATGTGACGTTCAATAAGTGTTCCCTGTGTCCCTTACGTTGGATAAAATATTTTGATTTTTGTACCCGTGAACCCGTTGTGTTTTCCTAAAGAGTATGTGGATTGAATAATTGAAGAAGGCTAGAAAAAATTTTGCAGGTCAGCAACGTGCGAGCGTTGCCGTTGGTACTGCAAACGTACATTAGCGGTGGAAACCGCTTAGCATCAGACGGACCTCTCGCTTGTAAGCCACCTTAGTGTTAAAGAACGAAATATATGTCAAGTTTTATATCACAAAAATATGTTCTGTTTTTCAAGTAAAAAGGGGTAATTTAGGACCCTTTTAATATCTGTTTTTTTGACGGAAAACTAATGAGTATATACGACTACAGCGGTGTGTTTTGTGAAACGATATATTTGTCCATAATAAACGCCACAATCTGACCGCGTTACAAATGATGGGAGACCAATCATGGAATGGCGTGTGCCTAAACGCTTTATAATTACAGTAGTTTTAAATTGCTTTGTCTATCATACTATTTGTGGATTTCATTCGAATAATAATGATAATGTGACATTTTTTACGATGAATTTTTAAGTATATATTTGAATAATTCATATAGACTACAAGTAATACATAACCGCTTCAATTACTCTAATAAATTGGAGGGACATTTATTCTTTAATTTCAGAAAGCAAAAGGTTTCCGACTTTGGGGTTTTAAATTCACTTATTACATTTGTGATTTATAACTTCCAAATCTCAACCCTTCCCCCGTCCCCGATGAGGTAGGCAGAGGTGTATAGGTATACCCACAGACCCACTTTCCGCCAGAGATATATTATTTAGGTTTGAATTGCTTCTCAGACGTATGCAGGTTTCCTCTCGATGTTTTCCTTCACCGTAAAGCTCGTGGTGTGACTAATCACTGTACTTAAGTTCAAAAAAACTCATTGGTATAGTCGGGATTCAAACTTGAGATCTTTGTATCGCTGGCAACTACTCGAACCACTCGGCCACCACGGCCTTAACAAGAGGGTATATTTATAGTAACAAGACCCATTCGCAGACTGTACTTCAAGTAGTTAATAAATAAACAGCTTACCAAGTTTAACTAAGTACATTTCAATACATCAAGTGGATGAACAATTTCATATACAACGAACAGGCAAGCTCTACTTAGTGAAGAGCCCTTCACTGCATGAATATCATCATATTTGTCCGAGAGGTCGAGAGCAACGTTATTAATTAAATTACCGCCGGAATTGGTGTGTTCATTTTAATTGAATAATTTTAGCTGCATAACATTTTATCCGTGAAGCCGTTTTGAACTGCGTGGCCGATTGGTTCGGGCAGTTAGTTCCCTGCAACACAAATATTGCAAGTACAGACTGTACCAATGAGTTTTTCTAAGTTCAAGTTTCAAGTCAGAAAGAAGATGTAGTGACAAAAATTGAGAAAGGTATGCTGAGATGGTTTGGCCATGTCGAAAGAATGAATGAAGAACGATTGACGAAAAAAGTTTATAAGGCGAGGGTGAATGAAAGTGTTGTAAGGGGTAGACCTAGGCGGGCGTTTCTAGACCAAATTATGGACGTCTTGAAAAAAGGTCAGGTCAAGATTACCCTAAACCGAAGAGCATGTATGGAGAGAATGAAATGAAAGTGGACGAAGCGAAAGAAGTATGTAAAGATCGTAGCAAGTGGAAAGAAGTGGTCTCTGCCTACCCCTACGAGAAAGAGGCGTGATTATATGTATGTAAGTATGTAAGTGATAAGTCACAACACGAGCTTTACGCTGAAGAAAAACATAGAGAAGAAACCTGCATACGTCACCTGCACACCTCTGCTACCTACTCCATCCGGACTCTGTATATTTGTTTCGTCAATCTTTCTTCACTCATCTTTTCTATATGTCCAAAACTCATATATCTTTATATATGTTATCTCGTTCTTAATTTGAACTGTCCCCTAAGCTTGATAGCAAATTCAGTTAAGGCTACTATTAAATATGACAGTAAAAGTTGATTGTATCGGCTCTCGCTATCGTCATAAAAACAAGAAGGATTTGCCCCGTAATAAAATATGTCTATATCAAGCCACAATGCCCCGAAAATCGGCTTATCTTTATTATAAAGGTTTTCGTTCGGTATTTTTTTATTTTGATAAATTCTTGGTCATTATTTGATATATTTCGTGCACAAAATTATTGGTGATAGGAGAAATAATATTTTTCTGTGAGTCGCGAAAGAAATTAGTTAAGTATTAGTAATTTTATACTGCTATATCATTTGGTTTCCTCGATGCAGGCTTTGCCTAGTGAGGAAACCAAAAGACTCTCACTCACTCTCTTATAATTTGCCGACCCCTAAATGAGTCTCAACTCCCCTTATTTATTTACAAATATAAAGTGAAATTGCATCTGTATTTCGGGTACCCGAGATAGGGAAAGTCACAACCGTATAGCGAGTAATTAAGTTAACCGTATTTTATATTGCTCTTATTGATTTCCAATATGTTTGCCTAGTGATTTTAATCACTACACCACTTGAACCCTACGTTTTTTAATAATAGTAATTTAAAAAAAACCGTAGTGGCCGAGAGAGTCGAGTAGCTTGCGACACAAAGATCGCATGTTCGAATTCCGACTGTACCAATGAGTTTATCTAAACGTAAGTACAGTGATTAGTCACACCACGAGCTTCACAGTGAAGAAAAACATCGTGAGGAAACCTGCATACGTCTGTGAAGCACTTTAAAGGCGTATCTATAGTCGCGATGGATTTACCATCTGTCACGCTGGTACCTAAGATACGATCTCTGGCGGAAGGTGGGCGTGTGGGTACTACCTGTACACCTCTGCATCCCCCTTCGGGGACCCTTGTTGTTAGACGTGGGGATATTTTATTATATAGTAATTTAATTTTGTTACAGACTCAATTACTCGCTAGCTGGTCTTCGACCTTGGTGGTGGCACGCGTGCAATGTCGCTTTGCACGCAGCGTGTTGCGCGCTCGTAGCACGCGCGTGCGTCACAATAGCGCGACTGCAGCGCCCCTTCGCTGCCCTAGCTGCCTTATTGTTTGCTGTACATCCTGTCCACACTGAAGCGGTATGATATCTATACATACAAATAAATACAATTTAAGTGTCTGTTGATCAGAGACGCCGACAAGAGCCCAGCTCTTAAATTTGTGATGATGAAGTGTCTGTTTGTAATATTAATAAAACCGCGTTTTACTAAACGCATATGGATGTATGTATACACGGTACATATACCAGAATATATTTTTTATAATTTTTATATTCTGTCTGTCTGTCTGTCTGTCTGTTTGTTCCGGGTAATCTGTGAAACGGCTTCACTGATTTTACGGGACTTTTACTGGCAGATAGCTGATGTTAAGAGGAATAACTGAGACTAACTTTATTTTGGAAACTAAATAACATTTTTTTTGTTAAATTCCACGCGGACGAAGTCGCGGGCACAGCTAGTTTATAAATAAACATGAATCACTGAATGTTTACTGAGTGAAAACTCTAAAACGGCTGAACTGATTTGGATGATTTATTTTTTGTTGTGTTTCATGAAGGTCTGAGAAAGGTTCTTATGGAGAGAAAAAACTTAAATAAAAACTAAAAATAACTTGACTTTTTAGGTGATACGAAGTTCGCCGGGGCAGATAGTGTTTATATAACTTACTTTTAGCACATTCCACTAATAGGATCTTCGGTACCTGGAATTACGCTCGAGACGCTTCGGTGAGCGCGGATAAGACTGACGGAAATGAACAAAAATAACTAAATAATAAGAGTAATCTATATACATACAGACAAGGAGACTAATCACTGTACTTAGTTAAAAAGACACTCATTGGTACAGCCGGGGTTTTAAGTTGCCACCTTTGCGTTGAAGGCTACCCGAACGGCTTAGTTAACACAGTCCTTCATTTTCGATTTCTTAATTAAACTAAAAACATTGTAACTGACATAGATTAAACATTCGATTCGATTAACACTGGGAGAGCGATAACCTTCGGACCCCAACTGTTAAGTATATGACGTTCAATAAGTGTTCCCTGTGTCCCTTACGTACCATATAAAAATAAGCGTTTATAGGTAAATGTTAACATTGATATTGTTTCGTGACAGGTAGCAGGGGTTGTGGGCAGAGCCGATGTCCTAGCTTGTATATTCTTCCTGTCATCGTTACTAGTATATCACAGGTAAGTGTGACTTTTATCAGCTCAAATCTACTTTCAATTTGTTTCCATCTCCTAGTCTTCAAGATTTAAGTTTTGTTAAAAATGGGAGACTGTCATTGCAAAGTATGACGTATTTTATCTCCAAGACTTGTCATGATACCAGGCTTGGTCCGGCTTCACCGGCGGACATTTTAATTTTATTTTTATTTCCCCACGCTTTACCACAAGAGGTAAGCAGAGTTGTATAGGTAATACCAACACACCGACTTTCCGCCAGAGATATATTTTAGATGCCAACGTGACAGTTGGCGAGTCCATCGCCGTTACTCAAGCACGACTATACATACGCCTTTGAATTGCTTCTGACACGTATGCAGGTTTCCTCTCGATCCAGCTAATAATTAAATATATCTCTGTACTAAATTCCCTCCAATTCTGTTCAGCCGTTTTACACGATGAAGTAACAATTTTAATAGGATGGTATCTGATAAGTTTTTTATTAAAGCGCCCTTTTCTGTCATTGCTTTCGATGCGCTAATCGACTGTTTGCGTTCAGCCGTACAGCTGATCTGGCGCAGACTAACAATGCGTAGAAATGGCGTAGAAAGAAGACTTTATCTGACAGTAGATATAAGGCTATATATAAGGCTACGACACTATCTAATATTTGCAGACCCACCAGCAACAAGAAGTGTGTATGGCTGAGTATAGTCCTCGGAGCTCTTAGTATGCTGGCCAAGGAAACTGGTATCACCATATTGATGATCAACTTGATCTTCGACTTTTATAGGTGCTGGCCTTTTGTTAAAAGGTAAATATACCTACAGAGTAGAAAATTTGCGCGTATCTTTCTTATCATATTGGTGTAATCTCATGGTTTATTTAATATATATCCTCACGCCTTCCCACAAGGGTCCCCGAAGGGGTAGGCAGAGATGTATAGGTAATACCCACACACCCACTTTCCGCCAGAGGTATATTAGGTGCCAACGTGACAGATGGCGAGTCCATCGCCGTTACTCAAGCACGACTATACATACGCCTTTTGAATTTCTTCTTAGACGTATGCAGGTTTCCTCTCGATGTTTTCCTTCACCGTAAAGCTCGTGGTGTGACTAATCACTGTACTTAAATTTTAGAAAAAACTCATTGGTTTATTTAAATCTTCATAAATATAATTCTACTGTACGTGTGCACTGAACTTATCCTAAACGGATGAACTGATTTGAATGAAATTTTCAGTGTGACTTCAGGTGGATTCAATAATGGTTTAGATTCACAATTGTACCCGATAGATGGCGCCACTGGTTCCGTGGCTTTAATTTTTTTCCCAGGCGAAGCTGAGCGGGTCAACTAGTAGTAGTATATAATAATCTTGCATTTTGAAAACAGTACTTAATAATTAATCATATAAAATAATAATATGCCCGAAAATAATCCTTTTGCCGTACATTTCACCGCATGATTAACTAAGGCCTAATTAAATTTTCCAAAGGCCGTTGATTTTGTGAAAATCTTAGTTAAAACGATTCTGATTGATATCAGTTTATTTCACTGAACATTGAACCATGTAGGCTCTTTTATTTATAGAAATTTGATATCATTCAAATGGAAAACCTACCCGCAAAGTTGATCATGATTTCAAACGAGCTATATCTCGCGGTTTCACTTGCGTAAAACTGTAATTCTTTGGTAGATAGTTGTAAATCTTGACAGTTTCCTACAAGGGATCCCGAAAAGGTAGGCAGAGGTGTTTAGTTGGTTACCACACACCTACTTGTCGCTGGAGTTATGCTTTTTCCAACGTGACAGATCGCGAGTCCTCCCATTTTCACAGCACAACAAATATCGTTGCGCGAGTAACCTATTTTTGTTCCGGAGTAAATTATATCCTATGACCAACTAATGATCTATCTGTGGCAAATTTCAACCAATTCCGTTCAATAGTTTTACGTGAAAGAGGAATAAACAGCCTTGCTAACTCTCCATTTACGGGTATAATATTAATAGAATTGAACTACATTGAACCAAATATTGCTCTTCTGTTCGAACTAGTTAGGGTTCCATCAATTTGTTTATTGACTATGTTTTTATTATTTCACCTTAAAATAACTGAACCTACACGTACTTGAGGTTACTCCTAAAAGTCAGCTAGTATTTTTAACACCAGAAATATGTTTTTTAGGACCGACGAGACAGACAACTAATACAAATTGACTTGACAAATACTTTGATGAATGTTGAGTGTGTAACTAAAAAGATAAAATTTTTCAGGTCCATTTGTTCACTCAAAATAGAAAAGAAATGCACAGGTCTATCAATACGGTCAATCAAAGTTATGGTGTCCCTAGCGCTACTGGTATGCTTGAGGTTGGCTCTATTGCAAGGGACGTGGCCAACGTTCTCAGGTCAAGACAACCCTGCTGCGTTCCATCCCAGCTTCTTTGTAAGGTAATTGTCACCAAAGCCGTAACAATTTAATTTAGTTGGTTTATTTATTTCTAGATTAAAACATGCATGTTAATCATATTTCGTTCAGCTGTTTCGTATATATCGTCGCACACCAAAAGTGGGCTTGTACTTCCATATGATTTAAAACTTACATGTCACTACGTTGATTCTCATATGGATGGCAGTGAGAACAGAGCGCTTTTCTAGACCTCTTTCGCTTCACATTCAAGAGACTCTTCATATGCTAGAAGAGTAAGTCTTACAGTATAGCACTCGAAACGATGTAATGGAGAGTACACGTATAAGTTATAGATATAGATTATGATGTAGCTATAATTCTAAATTTATAGACGTGCCAACTTAGTACACATTATTATAAGAACTTTTATAATAGACTCCTCACATCATTGTCCTCTTTTGGCTACATGACATATTTTTCTTATCTGTGCGATTTTTTTAATGTACTATTCGCATAATGCTGGGTTTCTCACGCATATTAAAGAGAAGTTCAGTATATATACTAACGCCCTATTGAAAAGGGTAAATATATAAATGGGTCCTACAAAGTCAAACATTCAAACAAACTGATCCTGCGAATCCGGATCACTTGAAAACTAGTCTAGTCTTTTATTACAATTTCCAAAGTCTTTCAAAAAGCTATTCTAAGAGCTCGTCAACTTATCCATTTTAAATGACAGGTTTAAGCTTCAAGCTAGTCGTTTGATGAAATGATAACAGATTCAATACAGGTTAATGACCTTCTGCTACCTGGCCGCGTTCAACTGGTGGCTTCTGCTGTGTCCTTGGACGCTGAGCCACGACTGGCAAATGGGATCTATACCACTCATCACCAGCGGTTGGGATCCGAGGAACTTGCTCACGTGTGCCGCTTTTGGGGCGCTCTTGCTGCTGTGCTACCGGTGTGTTGCTGATTTAGAGGTGAGTTTTTATCCCCAAATAAATAGACATTGCATAACTACACACAGAACACTACTCATAAAACACTATAGCGCAAAATCTTACCAAGTACACTGAACTGAAAGAAGAGGTAGCCTGCCTCTGGCACCTTCAGAGAGTTGCACAATATTACCCATAGTTGTCTACAAACGTGACTGAAAGCGTGAATATATAATAAGTTCAGTCTTGCATGATCTACTTTCTCTCTACGACACGATTTTATTTCTTTGATATCATACCGATAGCTTAGAACTAGGTACAGATATTTGTGAGGAAATATATTTAGTGTCACTGCAAAATGAACTGTACTCTACCTTTGTTTAAGGTCCAACGGCACACGCCAGCAGCAGTTGGCTTGTTACTCCTAGTAATCCCGTTTGTGCCTGCCACCAACCTACTGGTCACTGTGGGATTTGTTATTGCAGAGAGAGTACTTTACATACCTAGGTATATTTATTGTTTTATTTTAACATGCGCTATGGTGGCCGAGTGGTTTGAGTAGTTGCCTGCAACAAAGATTGTGAGTTTGTAACCCGACTGTACTAATGGGTTTTTCTGAGTTTAAGTACTTTGTGACGTACGGTGAAGGAAAACATCGAGACATCTGCATACGTTTGGGAAGAAGAGAGAATTAATTTAATAAATAAACGTTTTCAATCTTAGTATAGACTAGCCGTGCCCTGCGGTTTTACCTGCATTCAACTTGATTTCATTGGTACCTTTTTTCTGGAATTAAACATATCCAGGTCAAGGGCCCAAGTCAGTGCCAAAATTTATCCATTTTTATTCAGTAGTTTATGATTGAAAAGAGAACAAACATCCTCGCAAACTTATTTACTTATCTTATAATTATTATATTAGTAGGATAATTTACGTTAGCTTAAAGATGATTTCCATCAATCGGCTCGCATCGGATCGGGAATGGAACGAATTCGGCGAAATTCATTCGGCGCTGTCTCATCATACTTTTCGGCTACGACGCGTGTCGGGGAAGACGTCCGCGGTCAAGCTATTGCGCGGTTTAGTAAATTAGACTTTAAATACAGAGTACACGATTTAATATCGTTTAAAGATAGTAAAATCCGTTCCGATCAATGCGATGCGAGCCGTTCGGTTGATATTATCCATGAGACAAACAAAACCCACAAAATATATGCACCTTACAGTGACTTTTATTTCAGCGTGGGTAGTGTAATAATTACGGCGTATGGTGTCCAGCTCATGTGGTATTCCAAGCCGGGGACGAAAGCTATGCTCGTGGTGGGACTCGCGGTACTCGCTGCCAGCGGAGTCTCCAAGACCTATAAGAGGAATGCGGACTGGCGAGACAGGGCGTCGCTTTTAAGGTAACTAGTGATATGTTAGCACCCAAGTAGTAGTTATATTGACCCCAAAAATAACTCCGGTTAAAAGACAGTGTCTGTCAGATGCTATGCATGTATATACATATATAATGATAAGAAGAGCCGTGGTGGCCGAGTGGTTCGAGCAGTTGCCTGCGACGCAAAGGTCGCAAGTTCGAATCCCGACTGTACCAATGAGTTTTTCTGAACTTAAGTACAGTGATTAGTCACACCACGAGCTTTACGGTGAAGGAAAACATCGAGAGGAAACCTGCATACGTCTGAGAAGCAATTCAAAGCCGTATGTATAGTCGTGCTTGAGTAACGGCGATGGCCTCGCCATCTGTCACGTTGGCACCTAATATACCTCTGGCGGAAAGTGTGTGTGTGGGTATTACCTATACACCTCTGCCTACCCCTTCGGGGACCTTTGTGGGTAGGCGTGAGGATATATTATTATATTATATAATGATAAGGCTTCAGGACATGTTTTAATTAAAACGGTCCCTAGGTATATGATTCTAGTTGCTAATTTCATGTTCCTGTATTTTTTATTAAAAACCGCCCAACCGTAATAACCGTAATACCTACTTAGTTAAGTGGTTACAGGAAATTTGTAATTTTATTAACGTAGGCGTTGAGAATACTTTGAATGGCTCAATAATCAATTGTTTTGCTCGTATACTTTTTATTTGTCCAGTCTTGGTTGTAGAACTATCTCTCTCTCATGTCTGAGGATCGTGGTCATCAAGAAGTGATCTTGGAGTGAATTATTTGCTTCCATCGGCTTCTGTCCATCGCGGCCCTGACGACGGAGCTAAACCCCGTGGACCTGGAGTCTTTTATTTGATCGGTCCATCTGGTAGGAGATCGGCCTCGGGCTCGCTTGCCATTGGTTCCCAACCACGATCAATTTCTCCAGGCTCTCATTTAACCCTTCGCACTATAATAAATCTAAAATGAACCGTGGTGGCCTAGTGATTCGAGTATCTGTTACACAAAAACGCAAGTTAGAATTTGAACTGCAGGAAAACTTCGAGAGAAAACCTGCATACGTTTGAGACGAAATTCAATGGCGTATAGTCGAGTAACGGCGATGGACTCGACATTAGTCACGTTCGCACCTAAAATATATCTCTGGCGGAAAATGAGTATGTGGGTACTTCCTTTACAACTCTGCCTATCGCTTCCCTGTGACCCTGTGGGAAGGCGGGAGGATATAAAAAGAATATGGGGTTGAAATATACATACATATATTATATTCAGTTTAGTAACAAACCCGGAAAATATATTTAAGCATGGCATAAAACGTTAACCACGATTTACACCTTTCGCAATATTCGCTTTATGGTCGTTGCGTTCGGGCGTAAATTACCTCTAAATGTGCTTTGTTTGTTTCAGAGCGGATCTAGTGACTTTGCCACAAAACGCCAAACTGCATTACAACTTTGCCAACTTTCTGCGAGAAACCGAACAGCAAGACACCGCTCTCAAACATTACAAAGAGGCTTTAAGGTACCTAACTTACGATACTCTAGTCGTGCTTCGCGGCTTCGACTGTATAAAAATTGAATTAATGGGTCGATTTTTCTGGAATAAAAGATTATTTTATCTTCCTGCCAAATTTCCTCCAAATCCGTCCAGTATCCTTGCGTGAAAAAGAAACAATTCTTCCTCACTCATTATAAATGAGAAGATTTCGCATTTACAATATTTGTAGGAATTATGAGCATTTCTTTACGATATTTAAGATTAATGTATACTTAGTTGTGCTTGAGGAGCCATGTTGGATGTGCTATCTGTTGGTTAGAAAACAAGTTCGATATACGACTACACATAGGCACGGTTTCCGTTCGATGTTTTCCTTCACCGTAAATCTCGTGGTGTGATTCATCACTCTACATCTTTCAAAGCCCGTAAAGGCTTAAAAATCTCAATGATACAGTCGGGACAAGTTTTCAATGATTGTGTTTCACTTGGACCACTTGGCCGACACGGCTCCTAATAAAATATTCTATCTAAGTGCTTTACAAATCACGCGACCCGTTCAAGCTGTACCATGCTCCGCAGACTGTGGCCGACATACGCGAGCGCACACAACAACATCGGCACCCTAGTGTCGGGCTTGGACAAAGCCGAACATCATTTCCTTCAAGCGATCAAGTTCAATAAGTATCATGTGAACGCTCACTATAACCTTGGAAAACTTTACAAGTAAGTACATGAAACTTGCACTTGGATACTGGCAGGGCCGTGTCAAGTGTTAGGGTCTTCTCCCAAAACCCAGTTGGATGAGGAGCAAGTGCAGCGAGGAGAAATTCACATCGTGTTATATGTATTAATTGAACTCGCAGACGGATCTTAAAGGACATCTTAAAAGTAACGTTAGGCTGATTTAAATAGTAATTAGCGCTTACTCAAAAGGTGCTTGTGTGTCAAGGTGAATAGACGACATGCTGCGGAAATATTTGAATTCAGAAAATTGGTAGGGTGATAAGCTATAATACAATGTTAGAATACTTTACAATCCAGCTATGTGTATACATACCGGCTTGATGAGTTCCCGTTCGCTTGGATATTAAGCGTTCTCTAGGTTTTGCATTTTTCACTACAATAGGGAGATTTTTACGTAGCTTTATGAGTCAGATCAGCCGTAAGTCTCTTATGACGTAAAAGGTCAAAGAGGTTGCGCTGGACGGAAGCAAATAGAAGGGACTGCATTTTAGAGACGCCGATAGTAGCCCAGCTCTTGAATTATTGATGATGATGAAAATTTTACAATAGGATATTTATGTTTTTTTACGAGTATACCAGATAGGTGGTAAGCAATTTCGATGGTAATCGGTTACCGCAGCCTATGGACGCTTGCAACACTAGAGACATCGCTCGCGCGCTGCCATCCTTGCATAAATCTACTTAAAGTACTCAAAGCTGTACTCTCTAGGGAAAACCTCAACGAAGAGTTCATTGCACTTTAAGATATTTATCATAAAGTGATCGTTACAGAAAAAGTGGACGCTCGTCTCATGCAATCGCGATGTTGGAAAAATGCATTTGGCTGCAACCTCGATTTGTTCATGCCCTTGTGGAATTGCTAACCTTAAAGCCGGAATCAGAGAAGCGAAGAATATTGGCAAGGCTTGTGGACTTAGAGCCTAATAATTGGGAGCATTATGTGCTTTATGGTGACTGGTTAAAGACTAAAGGTAAGAAAAAGGTTTATTTTACTGGATCAAAATCATTGAACAATTTTAGATAGAACGAATGTGAGTGTGTGGGACTTATAAACCTCCCACCCCTTCGGGGACCTTTGTAGGAATGCCTGTTTATATCGAAAACTAAGGTACCTATAAACTTGTAAATCCTCTTTGAATTACGTTTTGTTATGTAGATAACATACAAGAATGGACTGGGAACGCGAGTGCCATCCAATTATTCCGTCTTGCACAAAATAGGTTAATTTCATGAGATGATTGGTTGACAAGGTTGGCTAACCCTGATTAGTGGAGGTACTAGTAAGGGTTAGCCAACTTTGGTACTAGGAAAGGCATATGAAGAAAATAAAAAAAAAAACATACCACACAGACTAAGTATGGTTAATAGCAACAGCGACAGGCTCGCCATCTGTCACATTTAAATCTATATATTTCTCAGGTTAATAGAAAGTGTTTTTACACTTTTGCCTACGCTTAGCCAAACTGTGGTAAGGGGTGAAGCTATTTATAACGTAGATTACTTTTTTCACTCAGGTTTGCAAAGCCCAGCCGCAAAATTTTACCTGGAGGCTACAAGACTTAGTTTCCGGAATCGTAATGTGGATAAGCCAATAAGAGGCGATCTTATATCGTTCAGGTCTACCGCTTTAATGTACAGAAGTTTAGGACAAAAATCGAGGACTCTACAACTTTTGACCAGGTAATAAAATCGTGCAAGCTCAGCGCTAATTGCTCTTACATGATGTTGAAGATGTCATGGTGGCCTAGTGGTTACCTGCGACACAAAGATCGCAAGTTCGAATCCCGACTGTACCAAATTGTTTTTCTGAGCTTATATACAGTGATTAATCACACCACGAGCTCGACGGTGAAGGAAAACATCGAGAGGAAACCTGCATACGCCTGAGAAGGCGTAATGGCGTATGTATAGTCGTGCTTGAGTAACGGCGATGGACTCGCCATCTGTCACGTTGGCACCTAAATATATATCTGGCGGAAAGTGGGTGGATACTACCTATATATATGTGTGTTGTTGAAAGGTAACACGTTATTGGATCACTAAGACTTTAGCTGACACAGGGTCACACACAGACACATGCATTACAACAAGATCTATACTGTGCAATGAAAGAATCGCTGAATCTGCAATACAAAGCTCTGTGGGTCTTTTTGAGGGGGAAATTTCTAGAGATACTTGTACGTCCTAGTGGAAGACGGGCGGCTATTTGAGATTTGTAGTCAATAAAACCCCCAGGTGACCTTGGCTGACCCCAGGTGGCTTGAGCCAACTGACCAACTTAACAGCAATTCCACATCGATTGTATTCATACGTCTTGATAAATTTTTGTTTAAAGTTTTTTTTGGTATTCCTGCGAAGGAACACGTAATTTGGGACTTGCCATCAGCTATTTGCAGCCAAATGTTTATTCAATTATGTCATATATCAAGAATACACGATTATTACACCAGCTTGGGCCTTTTGACGCGGTTCAGAAACGCGCCGCTTGAATTATCGACGATCCCATGCTCACAAGCGGCTTGGAATCACTATATCTGAGGAGAGACTTTGCCTCCCTGTGTGTGTTCTACCGCTTGTATAACGGGGAGTGTTCTGCAGAATTGTTCGATATGATGCCCACTTCCACTTTCTACCACCGCACCTCTCGCCATCGACGGGTAATTCATCCCCATACCTTGGAACCACAAAGGTCTCGCACTGTGCGCTTCCAAAGGAGTTTTCTTCCGCGAACGCTCAGGCTGTGGAATGAGCTCCCCGTTGAGGTTTTCCCTGGAGAGTACAGCATGGAGTTCTTCAAGAAGGCTGTGAAAAGATTCCTGCAGGGTCGGCAACGCGCGAGTGATACCCCTGGTGTCGCAAGCGTCCATAGGCGGCGGTAACTGCTTACCATCAGGCGGACCGCATGCTTGTTTGCCACCCAAGTGGTATAAAAAAAAATAAAAAAATATTATTATTTACAAGCTGTGCCCCAGATTGCAAAACTCCATATTGGACACCATTCACAATGGAAATCCCATCAAAATCGCCCCGACCAAACAGACAGACAAAACGTTTATAAATTGTAATCTTGTTATCAGTAACGTATCTATGTCCATATTCGTTTAGGAATAGAAATGTTATCGGTTAACAAACAAAAAATTTTTTTTATTGGTGTAGATGGTAATAGATTACATTTAATTTAGGTGGCACACTTGGCGTCGAGGGTGGCCGAGCACCGCGGCGGCTCATATGTACCTGCGGGACTGGAGGCTCAAAATGGAGCTCGAGGGTCGCGTTCAAATTTACTCAAAGGCCGTCAACCCCACTGTAAGTGAAACAAAACTTGTTTTTTTTTTACCACTATAATGGCTACCCGCCTTTGGAAGCTACCAACACCAATGGAACTTCATGCTCTTTTAAAAAGAAATATGGTCCTAAGAAGATAAACAAAGCAGGTTGTAAAAAAACTTAGGATACCTACCGTTTAGAAAAAGGGTTAAAAGCCTGAACCAACTATAACGTAACGGTCTTGAAAAAGGAAGAATTTGAATTCGAAATTCAAAAACTTTGTTTAATTTCGTTTTATACGTTTTATACATTATTCGTTGAAAATACAACGCCTTTAATCTGAACAGTTTAAATTATAAACATATGTTCGCTATTTAAATATACCTACGCTGTTTTTACAATTACCCACACTGAATATTGGAGCCTACGTAATACATATAAATATAATAAAATTGAGAAGGAATTTTGTCAATTCATTTATGTATTTGAACGTAATGAAAGCAGAAAAATTTTGATCACAAATACGGGGATGGACTCACCGTCTGTCATATCTTCCAAAAACACCTATATCTAAAAAATGGTGTTAATTTTCCTCTATCTTTGTGGGAAAGCGTAAAGATAAATTACTATATGTCTATGTATCTTCACGCCTCCCCACATGGGTCCCCGAAGTGTTTAACAGAGGTAGGTAGTACCCACAAACCTACTCTTGCCAGATTGTATCTTAAGTGCCAACATGACAGATGGCGAGTCCATCGCTGTTTCCCAAACACGACTATACGCCATAGCCATATAGCCAATTTTGGCGAATCTTGACACAGGATAGGTTTAGTATTGTATACAAACTTATATTATTTTTTCGTTACAGAAATTGACAACATGCTTCGACCATACCCAACTGGCGGTTGAGCAAAAGCCTGACGAAGTAAGAACGTCGAAAGCAGACCGCAATAGAATTGACAAAGACATAAAAACTAAAAATAGTGTAAAAAGTGTGGATTGTGAACCCAAATCGTGTGATAGTAAAAAGCGAGTGTCGATAGCTACACAAATTAAAACAACGCACAACAAATCCGAAATTGGTTTGAAAGATAAAAAGTGTACGTTGCATAGGAAAAAGAAGTCTGTGAAAAGCTCAGGAGTGATCAGTGAAATGGGGACGCCGTTGGCTGAACATATTCTTATGAAGACATTTTAAATGTGTAAATATCTCAGCCTTGCGCCATTTGCTTATTATATCAGTTTGTCTAAATTGTGTTGACGGATTCTTAATCAATGATTGCATTAATACGATTCCTAGACTATTTTTCATAAAATTCTTGTTTCTAACCGACTTCTATAGTTAAATGTTGTTTAAGGCAATCCTTTATGAACTGCCCTCTTCATTTTAAGAAGGAAATTATTACATTATTTTATTATAAACCCATTGAATACATTCCCATATTATGACGGTGACAGAAAACAAATATGAAATTTTATGATTTGATGTAAGTGATGTAAGAGAACTGGCGCTCTATACTGTCTGCCTAACCCGTTAGGGCGTGATGATATATGTTTATTATTTGCAAGTTGCATTTGTATGGAACTTTACGTCGCTAAAGCCGAAGGTGTATATTTTACTTCTATCTAATTGAAAAAGTTTGTGTCAACATTTGTGTAGTGTTTAATTTTGTTGTGCGCGTGATATAGTGAGTGTAAGTTCGTATGAAGTAGGGCTTGTGTTTCCATTCAGTTGTATTATGACTAGACTTAGATATGCCGACAATATCGCAATGTTAATATAGGTAAAGGATCGAAGGATAGGATCGTTTTTGAAAGATATAATTATATCAACAACACTGTGAAAGTATTTGACAGAATTTTTGAATTTTCAAAAACGATAAAATTAGATAGAAACTAATTTAAACTATTTGTAGTGGAACAATGAATGAAATTTTATATTTTTGTCAGTAGTTTCGACATTGACATGACGCGAAACTATTTATGGTAGCGATAATAATTAATGTTGACATTTCACTTGCAAATATATGCAAAAAAATATACCCTTGTATCATTTTATAATATTTATAACTTTCGTAGTAATTACTTTAAACCTTAAATTTGACATAACATTCTATTTTTTTTTGATATTTATAATTTTAGACCATCACCATCACCAGTGCAATTGCTTGAAAAGTTTAGTCTCATGAGGGGTTGGATTCAAATTTGGTTTGATTTAACTGACTTAATAACAATTTACACAATCAAAATAATTTTAAACTATTTGAACCGCAGCCAGAGCGGCTGCGGTTCAAGTAGTTTAAAATCAGGGTCAAAAGGCTATATTTGCGTGTCCAGTGCGGTGTAATTTCCTAACGATTTTGCTTTCAAAGCCAGCGATTAATTGTGCCATGTAATTAGAAGACTTACCTTCGCATTTCAGATGCATAAAGTAAGCAAAGTCACAAGCTTTAAGGACTTGACTTTTGAGCCGTGGTGGCCGAGAGGTACGATCTTGCAACACAAGGATTGCAAGCTCGAATCCTGACTGTACCAATGAGTTTTCTGAACAGGATAGTGATGGTTTGGCCATGTCGAGAGAATGAATGAAGAACGATTGACGAAAAAAGTGTATAAGGCGAGTGTGAATGAAAGTGTTGGAAGGGGTAGACCTAGACGGACGTTTGTAGACCAAATTAGGGACGTCTTGAAAAAAGGCCAGGTCAAGAGTACCCAAAGCCGAAGAGCATGTATGAAGAGAATAAAGACAGTGGACGAAGCGAAAGAAGTATGTAAGGATCGTAGCAAGTGGAAAGAAGTGGTCTCTGCCTACCACTACGGGAAAGAGGCGTGATTATATGTATGTATGTATATAGTGATTAGTCACACTACGCGCTTTACGGTGAACGAATAGATCGAGAGGATTCCTACAGTTGTGCTTACCTAAAATATTAGTGCTGGGATTAGCGTCTATTTTTGATAAGCTTATGTCGAATGTCTCTTGGTACTCGGGACCTCTATATATAGACGCTAATACTCCATTGATTGGTATAGACGCCGCTCCTTTTAGGGAATCAAATATCACGCGCTGGTCCCCGAAATATCTCGTATCATTTGACCTTCAACTAAGTCAAGGCTGTGGAATGAATTCCTGTTCAAGTTTTCCTTAAAGAGCACAGTAGCTTTTTAAGAAGGGCGATAATATATTTAAAAACGCGTGAGTGTTGCAAACGTTTTTAAGCAGTGGTAACCACATGCCCTCAAGCTGGTTGCTTGCTTTTTTGCGTGCTAAGTTCTTAATAGAAATAAAAAAAGGATGAATACTCTAAGTCATTTTTATGACCAGTAACTATAAATGTGTTAAACAATGAGCCACAGTTGTGTAACCTATTTCGGCCTCTCGGAATCTCGGCCTTAAAAAGCTGTGTCGCATCGAGTTACAATTTGCTTATGACAACAAAATAAAAACAACGGAATTTTATAAAATGTGTACAAAAATTTAAATAATCTCTTTTACCAATGTGTAGACCCCATTATTATTGAATATGGTTTTATGTTACACATAAAAAATATCTGACACTTTTAAATGTCAGATCAGTAAAATAGATCTGTTTCTAAGCGTGAGGCTTTCTAAGACCATACTTCAACACGGGGAAGCTATAAGTGTTTCTGGAAATGTTAATGAAAGTATTTATTTTGTTTTAATTTTCAAACGTGCTGGCGTGCTTCGTTAAATTTGTTTTAAAACTATTAAAAAAATACTAATAATAAACGAATGTACTTCAGACCTTTCCTTAGGAGTCATATCTTTTACGCACTCCCACAGGGGTCCCCGAAGGGTTAGATAGAGGTGTGTATGTACTACCCACACTACCACTTTTCCATCAGATATATATATATATATACGTATTTTAGGTGCCAACGTGACAGATAGCGAGTCCAGCGCCGCTACCCAAGCACGACTATACATACGTGTTTGAAGTTTTCTGAAATGTATGCAGGTTTCCTCGCGATGATATCCTTCACAGTCAAGCTCGTTGTATCACTGTACTTTAGTTCAGAAAAACTCATTACCCTACAGGTACTAGATTGAATGCTTTTTAATATCCACGTTCAACTTTACCTAAGCTTTTCAATTGTAAATACGTTCTCATTGTTAACTTTTGCTTAAGACTTAAAAATATTCCGTTTGCTCCTTGGACGATTCTTTTTTTTTATGGAAGCGTATCTAAAACTCTATAGCGGTGTGATATAAATTAACATTTCCAGCAACCTTTATAATATGGTAACCATAGTAATTATTTGATACAATAAGATGTAAATACTTACAATAATCGTAGAGATAAAAAGCACATGACAATGCTTTCAATGTACTGAGAATAAACATTTAATAATAACCTGTGTTTTTCTTGTCAATACAACTGAAAAGAAAACCTCACACATAATTCTTCCATAGACATGACGTGTTTACAGATGCCGCTATTCAAGCAAGACTAAACGTCCTTGAATTTCTTCTCAACCGTATGCAGATGTCCTCTCGATGTTTTCCATCACCGTAAAACTCGTGGTATGACTAATCACTGTACTTAAGTTCAGAAAAAGTCATTGTTTTATTCAGGATGCGAACTTACAATCTTTGTGTGGCAGGCGACTACTGGAAACATTCGGCCAGCACGGCTTGGTGAACTACAGAATGGAATTGTATGAAACTTAGGTGGAACTACAACACACTATTAATTAAGTATATTTCTACACCCCCCTAGAAGATACCTCGAAGGGGTAGGCAGAGGTATGACTACAGTACGCAGTGTTTGCCGGAGACATACAAACGTTCCCTCTCTAACACATAAATTATTGAATTTTTATATAAATCTTTAGTGTACCTGGTCGGATCAATGATACTGACATAATTGATGATGATCGAAATTAGTGATACCTATGATCATTGGAGAATCTCAAATGCCAACATTTTGCATTACACATTTAAATTGAAAAATTCTCATATTTAGAATAAATCTACAAATGTTATCCACGTCGCAGGTTTCGTCGGTTGAACATAAAACGTATTCGCCACAGGCTTCGTCATACAAAAAGAAAAGTTATCAGCACATGCTTTGTCATAAAATACTACTAACCTACCTATACTAACTAAATATTAGATCGGACCCGAGCCCGGCTCAAACGTTCCCATGATGCCCGCCGCATTTCCACGTTATATCATTGTTGTACACATAAATTACATATACGTCTAAGACATAAAAAAATTACAGATACATAAAATATTTAATTCCAAACGTATGTAGATTACCCTACTAAAACCACAGAATAAAACAATCAACGAACTACTACTGCCAAGCTATAGCATAATTACTTATGTATTTAGCTTAAGCAGATCTTGTTACACACGCGGTGAAATATCATTCAATTCTAGTCTCTATCGCCAAGGACATACATATCATATTGCTACGCAGAGGTGACATCTGTTTGTAACAAGTTTTTACGCACGCAATGAAGATTTTACAGCTTAGATTTAAATGTTGAAAGTAGCTGATTGAATCGTAAATGCAAGTTTGTTGACTGGACGTCTATGCCAAAATACAAGACAACTTTGTAAAATAGAGTGCTGACATTTAATTAAGAAGGCGCTGATATTTTACTTTTATTTTACAAAAATTTTATTTTACTAAAATTGGGTTATTAAAAACTAGTTGGGTTATTAAAAGCCGTGGTGGCCGAGTGGTTCGAGCAGTTGCCTGTGACGCAAAGGTCGCAAGTTCGAATCCCGACTGTACCAATGAGTTTTTTCTGAACTTAAGTACTGTGATTAGTAACACCATGAGCTTTACGGTGAAGGAAAACATCGAGAGGAAACCTACATACGTCTGAGAAGATATTCAAAGGCGTATGTATAGTCGTGCTTGAGTAACGGCGATGGACTCGCCATCTGTCACGTTGGCACCTAATATACCTCTGGCGGAAAGTGGGCGTGTGGGTATTTCCTATACACCTCTGCCTACCCCTTCGGGGACCCTTGTGGGAAGGCGTGAGGATATATTATATTATTATATTAAAATTGGGTTATTAAAAACTAGTTAAACTTTGCACTTAAAGCACTGCACGGTTTCAAAGAAGTTCCCTTTAGTGGACACACAGGCTGTGGAATGAAGTCCCCGTTGAGGTTTTCCCTAGAGAGTGCATCAAGAAGGGTGTGAAAAGATTATTGCAGGTTTCGCAACGCCCGAGCAACTTATTGTTTATGACCACCGAAGTTGAACCTGCGCTCTTTACGTCCTGAGCCACTTAGCCATTATGAGACTCTCATTACATAGTAAATTGGCTGCTAATACCCTTTACTAACCATATTGAAATGTTAAATCTATTTTCAAACGAATGTGGTCTGTAACAATTTCCAATAAGAACTAAGACACCTTTATTTGATAACACATTACAATCATTTATCAGAGAAAAGCCAAAATGTATGCCTAAACAGTACGCTTAATTCATTATCCAATTCGGACTTTAAGTGCAGTTTCTGACCTGTAGGTAAACTGAACTTGAGTGTCTCATAACAGCATGGGCGCTCAGAGGGAATTCAAAATCATAATGGCGACCATCCATCTAGTCACTTTCTATATACATTGTGCTACAGAGCTAACTAGCAGAGCAACTAACTGACATTAAATTTGTAAAGATAGTTAATTATAACGAAAAAACGGGGAGGGGTTTATTTCGCCATTTCTTCTCCTAAAAGGTTTTTGAAATCGTTATTAATGGTAACTTGATCGCATTTTTATTATAAATGTATTTGTGTGGACATTTGCAATCCAATAACGCCAGAACGCTGGAACCAGAGGGAGCAGAGTGCCAGTCCTCTTTAGAAAGATAGATCTCATAAGCTTCATCCATCGCTCACTTCTCTTTAAGTACATGTTATGCGGCTTCGACTGCTTCGAGTATACTTGCCGTACCTAGCTAGTATCTTTAAGTTTTCTATAGATTTTATCTCTAGAACGTGATCTTTCTCTGCTTCTTCTAAACAATTTTGCATTGTACTGCATCCATCTGTTATGTATGTATCTGCCTCCCTAGGCAAGCAAGATCCGAACATCCAACATTAGAAGCGGGAAAAGTTAAGTCTTTAAGTCATTGGCATATAATGGATGGTAAACAGAAAAAGATTTTGTCGACGTGGTCGTTTCGTCAACTCTTCAATATGTAAAATCCAAATTCCAACGGAACATGTCATTAAAAGGTGTACAATAGGGTCCCAAAATCAAACGCAAATGAAATTATGATATACGTCCACAACTGTTTTCGACTAATCCAAACCTTAATCCAAATCAAGTAGACACATCTTTAGCGTGATGCAGCTTTTGCAACACTCGGTACAGTGACATCTAGCGACGCATTCGTAAAACTGTATAATTAAATTTAAATATCATAAATTGATACTATTAGCGTCATCTGTTGTTGATTAAATGAACTATACATTATTTCAACTTATGTTTCTTAGTTAACAATTGAACAAAAGGTCAGACCAGTTGCAAGCGAATACAACTCGAAATAAAATTAATGTCAATATTCTTTGTGGCGTCTGCTATGTTACTTGCATACTTCACCTTTGTCCAGTTCAGCAACACACTACCAAGGATAACATTTCGCCAAAGCAGTATCACATCACTGTCGCAAGTTTAAATTGGATCGAATAGTTGTCGGAGTGAATGACTAATCTTAGTTAGAAGCATGTTTACTGCCTCCGGTGATTACACTGCAGCTCGCGTACCTACACTTAACGGCCGAGTTGGGGAATGTACACTGAATTAAAATTGAGAAACTTGAAAGCAATTAACGTTGTAAAATACATTAGATTGGGTGGCTGGGTGGTTAAAGCAGTTCCGCATAGTAAATATTACAGGTTTGTTTTTATTCAGGCGCAACAAAGGATATATCTTGGAAATTATAAAATTGCTTGTAATAATAATAGAAAACTGTTTTTAGGAATTAGGCAAAATAGTGAAAAACAATAATGAAAAAAAAAACAAATATTTTATTCTATGTGAGGGATACAGGGAACACTTATTGAACAAAAA